>JAEIGP010000619.1:0-82500 GCA_018904095.1 Zaprionus ghesquierei | reverse complement strand
ACTGTTCGAAGGTTATCAGATGCGTTCCTTTTACGAGCACCTCTGGGCCGCCGTCTGTTCTGATGCGGGCTGTTGCCTCGTTAATAATAACGATGCTATCGTCTATAGGCATTACTGCCCTCAGGTGGCTGGGTTGAGTGTGGCATTGGGCTGTGTTTCCCGCATGGAGCGAGCGAGCGCAGGTTTCGCGTCGAGACCGCTCGCAGAAGGTGTTGTGCGTGGTCTCAATGCACTCGGTGATGGAAAAGGTGTCTTCTTCACATTCTGGCAAGGTGTCTTCGTCGAGTAGTAGGATTACTTGATAGTGTAATACTGGGTACACGAGGACCTTTTTACATTTAACCTTGACTCTGGGATAGGCTATTAGTATATGGATAATGTTATCGGACTGAAGGACCCTAATTTTAGAGGCTTCTAATAAGCTAACTACTGGGGAATCTTGTTCAATTAGTGATTTTAGATCGGCATGATCAAGGATAGTGGGATTTATTATATTAGCTTTAGCCAAAGTGACAGTGAGAATTAAATTTTGTACCTCTGTTGTCAGCATTCTATTTCTGGCTAGTAGTGCCTCGTACAAATGCGGGGTGTCAACCAAATCGTTATTTCGAGCTTTAATAATTCTGTTAATGGTATCGGTCAGTTTGTTTATCTGTCTCTGAGTTTCGGAGTTTATGTTAATCTGCCTGGAGTTCGAGTCCACTAGCTGGGCTTCTGTCATTCTGATCTTTAGGAAATCTGAGGCGTCTGGAGTTCCCGCAACTACTTTTAGAGCTAGCGATTCTATGGTGTATCTTTAACACGAACAACACGGTTCTTAGATGGTCTATGTCGACGTCTAGGAGTTTGCGCATATGCGACTATGGAAATGTTTCGGACAATTTCTGTGTCTCATCTACTATACTAATATACTCCGAGAGGTTGCTCGAATGTCTCAAGTAATCCCTACGTTCAAACACCAGTACATCTCCATCTATGACGGGAATGTAGTTGGCGTGAGAAAAGTCGGTAATCCGAGCATTTGTCACCGCTAGGGTGATGAGCGTTGTGAGGATGAACCTGCAATCCAAACGTAGAATGAGACCACGGTGTATTAGCTTAAATCTGGCTTACTATTGGAAAAAGATCTTAAAGCTAATTAAAAGTGGGGGGATCTATTTGAGGTTGTCCTTATGGACCACCCTCCCCTTAATAGGAACAGACGTTCCTAGGTCTGCCTGCACTGTTTGCGCTGTGCACAATGGTGTCAGCTTGTTTCCTAGCCTTTTATTGTTTTTGACAAAAACCTCGTCTCCTACCTCAAAAACACGGTTTTGCCTAGCTGGGTTGCATCTTTCGATGTTGTTCTGGGCCTTTATCAGCTTGTCTCTAACGCCTAGGCAGCGATCATCGGAACCCGAGTGGATCTCGACCGGTTTCTCCTGCGTGACAGAATGTAGGGTCTTATTGTATTCTATCGTTGCCCTTAAGATTAACTCTGTCGTATCGCTGATTTTTTTGTCTAGTTTAAGACACCTGGCGATTTCTGTCAAGGTGCTGTGGAACCGTTCCACTTGACCGTTTGACGAGCTATGCAGCGGGGCCGCGTTCACAATGTCAATGTGGTAGCTGTTCTTAAGTAGCGAGGTGATAGTTTCAGAGTTGAAGGCGGCTTTATTGTCGCAATATATTGTTCGGATTTTGGGGAACAAATTTACGAGTTGAAGCAGGGGCCCTGTGACGTCCACTATTGTTCTGGACAGCACTGGTTGCACTATTGCAAACTTTGAGAATTTGTCAACGCATGTTAAGAATTGCTTCTTATCGGTTGAAAAGATATAAATGTGCAACATTTCGCCGGTATAGCTAGATATGAGTGTCTCCCCGAGCTCCTGTTTCTTAGGGTGCCTGTCATATTTGGCCTTGGTGCATATTCTGCAATTTTCGACCACTTCCTTTGCCAGGCTGCTCATTTTGGGGAAATAATAGTCGCGCAGTACTTGCTTGGTATTTTCCTGAGCCGCCCTGTGTGCACGATTGTGTTCTGTCGTCATAATTTCCAACTGCTCATTTCGATTGGTAACGTCAATTACAATATTCTTACAGTATCGAAACTGCGTAGCCGGGAACTGAGCAATTAAGTCATGTTGAAAACTTGCCAGGGTGGGTAGGTCGCAGTGTATCGCATTTACGACATCGGGGTTCACGACCTCCTTTAGCATTTCCAAAATGGTGCTTTTGTCAGCGAAATTGATTAAGTGGCGAGTTTTACTACGAAACAATACCAAGCTTCGCTTTAGTCGGGAACGTGCTTCTTTTATAACTGTTGGAATAAATGTGTATGCCTTGATATGAAATGTTAATTAGCATAAGAATGAATCAGCTGATCGCGTATAACGTAATGTAATGTTAAATAACATAATTATGCCACTTGCTCTAAGAATGTCAAATTGAATGGAAGTGCACATGCACGTAATAAATAATTTAATTAAATCTAAAGAAATCCACTTTAAATATTTACATGGTAGCAGAGCAAGGTTAAAAAGAACTTAATCCAAGGTTGAAAAGAAATTAAGCCAAGGTGTAAAACTAAATCCAAGTTGTATAAAAATAAATGCTGTTCAAGTAAAGCGACAAAAGAAAAAAGTGTATAAGACATAAAGCTTCACAAAGAAAAGGTGTATAAGACATAAAAAGAGAAAAACAATATTAAAAGTGCAAACTATTAAAAAATACGAATACGAAAAAAAGACGTTTGACAAATGCTAAACAATTAAACGGAAAAACATTAAAAACATAAACTTAAAGGATTCGATGGAAGCAGATTAAAATTTAAAATTCACGTGCACGCTGTTTATAAAATTACATGGAAATAGAAAAGTGTGACCCTATAAGAAAATGTGCAAAAAATGAATGACATAGAAAGAGACATAAAAGAAGTGCACAAACAGATTAAAAGTGAAGCGGGAAAAATGAGTGCAAACGCAAAAATCGAAGACATTGTTATGCCCATATTCGATGGGGTAAATTTTGGAAGCTGGAAGTTCAGACTAATGACAATACTTGAATACAAAGAGTGCAAAGAACCAGCAGTGCGAGCAAGAACAACAGAAGATAATGAAACAACATGGACGAAAACAGATTTAAAAGCAAAAACAATTTTAATCAGTACAATATCAGACAAGCAGTTAGAATATGTTAGTGAGTGCCAAACAACATTAGAAATTATGAACAAGTTAAACGAAATGTATTCGACAAAGTCAACAGCCCTGCAAATACTGTGCAGAGGAAAAATCGACGAAATAAAACTAAAAGACTACGAAACAGTGGAAGAATTTTTTTATAGAATTCGAGAAAGCAGTGAATAAATTTAAAAACGCTGGAGGCACCATAGACGAAAACGAAAAAATGCGGTATTTGTTAAAAGCGCTACCAACAAGCTACAGTTATATTGGAGACTTCTTAGATGTAATTCCGGAAGCACAACGAACGGTAGAGTACGTAAAATCAAAAGTTAAAGAAAAAGTCTAAACAGAGGTCCAGTGGACAGACAAAATAACGTAAGCACATTCAACACCAAAACTAAAAAAGAATGCTATGCGTGTGGCAAAACAGGTCATCTTCAGAGGGACTGCTGGCATGCTGAGCAAAATGCGAGAGGCGAAAACAAACAACAACAACAATACAACAGGCGATATCAGAATACGAATCAAAGAGGCGGTCGAGGCAGAGGTCAACATCATGGAAATGGTCGCGGACGTGGAACTGGACGTGGACATTACTCAGGAGACGGGAACCAAGGAAGACAACAAGAAAACAGCGACGGAGTACAGTCATGGACAATAAGAATGATAAGAAACGAAAAAATAATAAATTGTAATAACAGCGAAAGTAGCAACGAAACTACAGTAAATTGGTTATTAGATAGTGGATGCACTGATCACATTATAAACGATTGTAGACTTTTTAAGAAGTGTGTAAATTTGAAAAATCCTATTGATGTTAAAGTAGCCGATGGCAAACAATTGCAAGCGACCAAAATTGGAAATGTAGAAACATATTTTAAAACTTACAACAATGAAAATTTAATCGATATTAAAAATGTATACTTTGTAAAAGGAATAAAACAAAATTTGTTAAGCATATCAAAGATAACTGAAAATAAATGTACAGTCGTAGCCAGAAATAATGATATAAAGATCTATAACGAAAAAAGAGAATTGTTGACAGTTGCGAATAAAATTGATAGTTTGTATAATGTAAAAAGCTTCATGCTAAAAAAATAAAACAAATGAAATATATACAAATGTAACTAAATTAACTGAAAAAGAAAAATGGCACAGGGCACTAGGCCACGTAAATTTTCAATATTTGAATAGAATTATAAAGAATAAAATGCTAGATGGTCTGCCAGATAAAATCGAGAATACCGAAATGAAATGTGCGAATTGTATACAAAGTAAAATGTCAAACGAACCATTCGAGAACAATAGAAAGAAAACTAAAGAAACATTAGAGTTAATACACACAGACTTAAACGGACCACATAGCACAACAGGTTATTGTGGGGAAAAATATTTTTTGACATTCGTTGACGACTTTAGTAAATGCGCGAGAATATATTGTATTAAACATAAATCTGAAACGGCGAGCTGCTTAAAAGAATACGTAAATTATGTTGAGAATCAATTCAGTAAAAAAGTAAAACAAATCCAATGCGATAACGGTAAAGAATATATGAATAGAGAGATATTAAATTTTGTAAAATATAAAGGAATTCAATTAACTACATGCCCACCGTATGTACACGAATTAAACGGCGTAGCAGAAAGATATAATAGGTCGGCAATGGATATCGGCAGGTGCTTGATGAGAGAGGCAAACATACATAGGCGATATTGGCCAGAAGTGATGAACACAGTAGCTTATTTAAAAAATCGAACAATCGCAAACACAGCAGTAAATAAAAGCCCATACGAAATATTTTTTGGTATAAAACCAAATGTAGAAAATTTAAAAATATACGGAAGTAGAGTTTTTGTTAGAGTTCCGGAAGTACGCAGACAGAGTAAATGGGATAACAAATCGGAATTAGGAGTTTTAGTTGGATATAATACAAACGGATATAGAGTTTTAGTAAATAATAGAGTAATAAATGCAAGACATGTTCAAGTTGTGGAAGAAAAAACAAAATTAATTTGCCTAGAGAAAAACAAGCAGGATGATAATGAAAATGAAATAAATGAAAATGAAGAAGATGATGAAGATAACGCTAAGACAGACGATCTAAATGACATGTACGAAGATAATTCAAAAGCTAGGGATGATAGCGAGAGTGAGGAGAACAAAGAACATTTAACAGTGCAGAGAACATCAAATAGAGATAAAAGACCAGTAAATCTATATGGTAACCCAGTAACACATTTTATTTATATCAATTATGTAAATGCAATTGTACCAAACACTTACGAACAGGCGATGAATAGTAACGAAAAGAAAGAATGGCTCAAAGCAATGAACACAGAAATGCAATGCTTAAATAAAAATAATACATGGCGAATTGTAGAAAAACCGATAAACAAAAAGATTATAGATGTTAAATGGGTGTATAAAATGAAAAGTGATGGAACATATAAAGCCAGACTAGTAGTAAGAGGTTTCCAACAAAAAGAAAGACTAGAGAATGTATATTCACCAGTAGGAAAAATGCAAACATTAAAGATATTACTATCATATTGTTGTAAAAACGGCATGTATATAAATCAAATGGATGTCGAAACAGCCTTTTTAAATGGCTATGTTAAATCAGAAGTTTATGTAAATGAACCGAAAGGGTACGAAACAGGAGAAAACAAAGTTTATAAATTAATTAAGGCATTATATGGATTGAGAGAAAGCCCAAGAGCATGGTACGAATGTTTGCATAAATATCTTGACAAATTAAATTTTATAAGAAGCAATTACGATAATTGTTTGTATGTTAAAAGAAACGATAAAGATGAAATATATATTTTAGTATTTGTAGATGACATTTTGATATGCAGTAAGAACAAAACAAAAATAATCGAAATAAAAGATTGTTTAATGAACAAATTCACAATGAAAGATTTAGGAAAAATCGGTAGTTATATTGGAATAGACATTAATTATAGTACTGAAAGTAAGAAAATGACGTTAAATCAAAAAGCATATATTGAATCACTAGCAATTAAGTATAATCTCGAAAATGCAAAGCTTTACGATACTTCAATGGAAACAAACTTAAAATTAGATCAAGCAACTGAATGTGATGAGAATATTAAATACAGAAATTTGATAGGTGAATTATTATATATAAGCGCAGGTACAAGACCAGATATATCATATTCCGTAAATTATTTAAGCAGATATCAAAGTTGTTACAATTCAACACACTATAAATACGCGTTAAGAGTATTAAAATATTTATATAAGACAAGAGATCTAAATTTACCTTTTGAAGACAATAAAAATAATGAATTTCTAGATTGTATGGTAGACTCCGATTATGCAGGAGATAATGTTGATAGAAAATCCACGACGGGATTTATAATTAGAATGTATGGAAATACAGTATATTGGAAAACACATAAACAACAAGCAGTAACAAAATGTTCAACGTTTGCAGAGTACATTGCCTTGTCAGAAGCAGTTACAGAAATATTATTTGTCAAAAACATGTTATGTGAAATGTTTAATATTAATAATGAAAAAGCGATTAAGATCTATGAAGATAATTCAGGCGCAGTAGCGATTGCTAAATTTGGTAACTTTACAAAAATTCAAAGCACATTGAAGTGCAGTATCATTATGTTAACGAAAATTATGAAAAAGGTATTATAGACATTGTAAAGATAGAATCTAAACTTAATATAGCAGACATGTTAACCAAAGCGTTGGACAAACAAAAATTTATAAGAAATAGAAATGCTGTAAAGTTAATGTAATGAAAGAAAATCAAGACAACAAATTTAAGAGGCGTGTTGGAATAAATGTGTATGCCTTGATATGAAATGTTAATTAGCATAAGAATGAATCAGCTGATCGCGTATAACGTAATGTAATGTTAAATAACATAATTATGCCACTTGCTCTAAGAATGTCAAATTGAATGGAAGTGCACATGCACGTAATAAATAATTTAATTAAATCTAAAGAAATCCACTTTAAATATTTACAATAACAATTTGATTTCTGAAGCAGTTTACTGGCTGGTCTGTCGCTTCGACCGTGTAGGTCAGTGACCGTTCGCTGTGAATAGTCGCAGCGTCTGACGGAGGCTCACTTTGTAAGTCATTAACGTTCTGCCTAGAAAGAGCGTCCGCCACATGGTTGTCTTTACCCGGTTTGTAGTGGATTTTAGCGTTATGGTCGTCGATATACGCTTTCCACCTTTTGATTTTCGGATTTGGGTTCCGGTCGAACACCGCGATGTCAACATCAACGAACGGTTGATGGTCCGTGTAAATGTTAATGTCGCGAGTGGCGTAGGGGTAGTTTTGTAACTTTCCTAAAGCCCACACTATGGCCAACAATTCTCTTTCATTCGTGGCGTAGTGTGATTCACTCTCTTTGAGGGTCCTCGAGATCATAGTGATGGGTCTTTTATCTTGCGATAGAACCGCACCGATACCGTTCGCGGAAGCATCCGTCGTTAGATCGAATGGCTTCCTGAAATCAGGATATCTGAGAATTACATCTTCAGAAGCCAAGACATTTCTCAGCCTCTCGAATGCATCTCTCTGCAAATCACCGAACTCGATAGGAGTCTTCTTGGACATGTGCTTGCTGACAGAGCCGTTTTTTCCTTTCATCAATTCTGTCAAAGGCTTCGCAATTGCCGCAAAGTCTTTTACGAAGCAACGGTAATAACTGGCTAGACCCAAAAATGACCTTAGCTCATACAAATTTGTAGGCTCTGGGTACTCCTTTATGGCCTTTACCTTCTCTGGGTCAGTTTTTGCACCTCCATTGGTTACAATAAATCCCAGATATTCAACGCTTTGCTTAAAAAAGTGCGTCTTCTCGTTGGATACCTTCTTGTTGGCATCACACAGGCTTTTTAAAACCCAATCTATGTGCCTAACATGGTCGTTTTTATTTTCAGAAAAAATAATGACGTCATCTACGTAAACATAGCACGATTTGCCAATCTGCTCCCGTAAGACGTCGTCGATCGCTCTTTGGAAGATGCTTCCCGCATTCTTCAATCCGAACGGTAATCGACAAAATTCATACTTCCCGCCGTTCACCGAAAAGGAGGTCTTTTCACGGTCGTGTTCGTCCAAGTATATCTGGTAGTAACCCGACTTTAAATCCAGCGTTGTAAAGTATTTGGCTTTTCCTAAGTTTACTAGTATCATGGGGATGTTTGGCATTGGGTACTTATCAGCGATGGGTCTTTCATTAAGTTTCCTAAAGTCTATAACCAAACGCTTATTATTGTTCCCCAGTTCATCATGGCCTTTTTTGTCAACAACCCAAGTTGGATTGTTGTAAGGTGACCTTGAGGTTCTAGTAATGCCTTTCTGCAGTAAGTCTGCGATTTCTCGCTTAACAAATTCAGATACACCCATGGGGTGCGGGTATTATTTGGAATATGCCGGCTTATCATCGCTGGTGCGAATTGTGGCAACAACGGAAGTGTTAAACGGCAGTACCTCGTTAGAGGCTGAAAATCCCTTGGATCTGTTTGTGATCATGTTTATACCCGCTACTCATAGAGTAGAAGGGTATTATAACTTTGTTCAAACCGAAAATGTATGTAACAGGCAGAAGGAGACACCTCCGACCCCATAAAGTATATATATTCTGGCTCAGGGGCAACAGCCAAGTCGATATAGCCATGTCCGTCTGTCTGTCTGTCCGTCTGTCTGTCCGTGTGAAAATCTAGATCTCAGCTAATATAACAGCGTCAGTAGCTTAGTGGAAAAGCGATGAACTCCTGAAACGACAGGCCCGTGGTTCGATTCCCAGTTCATGCCGCTTAAGCTTTTTCTTTTTTTTAAGAACTTATACGTTAATTTTTGAATATGCATTAATTGGTGGTCGTGCATTTTATTTAACATTTTTTTAATGGCTCACAATGAACTTAGTTAACAGGTGGAGAAGTGACAGTCTCCTAAATCAGCTGTGTGCGATTGTTAAAGTGCAGTTTTTCTAATATTTTTTTATTTTTATTTTTTATTAATTTGTATGTTTAAGTTATGAGAATAAATAGCAACAACAACACGCATCATGCATTCAGACTTTGTTTTTGTCGTGCAAGAATTTCCGAATGGTCTCATAATGTAACTTTGGCAAAATTTGCGTAATGGCTTAATGACCGAATGGAGAAGTGGTGGACCTCTTAGGTAATGGGTCCAAGGTTCGATTCCGCATGCATGCGTGTCATGGTGGGGGAGATCAAGCTTTTCTTATTTTTTGCAAAGAAAAGTTTTTGCCTCCCTTTTTGAGCTACCTTCATGAAACTTTGTATACATGTTTCTTATTGCTGCCCGCTGTAAATAAGTCGGAAAGAGCAGGTACGGACCTATACATCGTATAGATGCCATATAACCTATCGGTTGTTTTTTTAACAACATTTTTTAAAAGTTAGAGTGCTCTAAAACACTTTCCATTCAATTATATAAAGAGGTATTAAAAGGGCACATATCGTTTTTTAACTGCACGTATTCGATTTATAGTCTTCAACAGGTGGAATTATTATTTTTACTGTTTAAGTGATAAATCTTGGATTTTTTTTGGTACCTCAATAAAAGGTATACGTTTACAATACTTTTTACTCCTTTTGCCGGCAGCGCTGCTTGCAGCATTGTGCCGAATAGTGTGTGCGTGTACGGTGGTGAAATGGGTTAAGTTGTGGACTGCATAACGAACAGAAGTATTATGCATTTATGGGTTCGAGTCCCACCCGCATCAAAAATTAAATGTGTGCAAAAAATTATTTGTTTTGTTTTAGATTTTGACTTTGCATAAATATTGTAAGTCCATGGCCTTTTACGGCCAAAATATGATTGTAGCCGTTTTTTAATGTTCCGCAAAAAAATTGGATGTACGAGCAGCTGGGTGGCGGGTATATTACAGTCGAGCACACTCGAATGTAGCTTTCTTACTTGTTTTAAATTCGGTTTTTACAGATTCCGGTACCGCAATGTCATTCACGTTAGTGAAATTTACATCGTCACACTTATGATGCTGTAGCTCTTGAACCACAGAACCATAGTTGATTGTGCCTTTTTCTGTGTCTAGTTTCGCTCCAACTTGAGCTAGGAAATCAAAACCGATAATGTTATCAAAAGGCGTTAAGGTGTCCAAGAGAAAAAAATCCGCTGTTTTCCCAAAAACGTTCATTAAACATTTCTGTTCAACTCTGTTAGAACCGTGGATGGAACTAACTGTGAAAGAGGATTTGACCGGCACTACATTTTTTTACTCCTTTACGGGCTTGATGTAGTTTTTCGCCGCCCCTGTGTCTATTAAAATTTTTAATTTCCTCCCATGTAACTGGCGTTCAATGAACGGCAGTCGGGAGCGTTCCCTAAAAAATTTATTTGGTCACAACTGTCGGATTCATCGTCTACTTCGGCGACAGCCGCTGCTGCCGCTCTATCATACTCACTGCCACTGTCGTCATCGACATGTTGCATGGTATTCTGCACTCTTTGACGTCTTTGATCCGTCGCGCGTGTAGATCCATGTCTTTTCTGGTGACTGGTTAGGGCCATCGTTTGTGTTATGGGCCGCATTGTTTTGTGGGAACTTATTTTATTTTTTATAGTAGTGGGGGTTTCTTCCCTGGCCGTCCTCGGCCCTGCTACTTTTTCCCTGGCCTTGCTGCGAACGGTTTTGGCCTTTTCGCTGCCCATAAGTGTATGACTTTTCTTCCACCACTCTCAAGGGTTTCCTGAGCCCCGAAATGAACGCGTGGAGGGCATCATGGTAATTGTCTATTAGTGGACATCACCACCGATTTTCTTAATTTTTTTATATAGATAGAGCTAGATTTATCCGAATTTTTGGTGAAATAATTATTCTTCGGTCTCTTCTAGTTTTTTTTTAAATATTTAAAATTTTATTTTTTTTACATGTACTTTGTTGTTGCCTTTTTGTGCGAGGCGCCGGTATGTCGGCACGCTCGCGGTGCACTGTGTCCCACAACTGTTGTACTTCAAACGAAAAGTACGCAGACAAAAAATGTAACGATGAAAGAGTTGGTTTTTGCGCATCGTCCCACTAAATTAACTGTAATTTTGTCTGCTGATCGTCGCTTATGCAGAATTTCGGCGCCTACCTAAATAGGCGCCATGCAGATGTTTCATAGATTTAAAAACTGTACGAAAGTCACTTCTTGTGTGACTTTCAAAGTGCAAAGATGTATTGCAATAGTTGCTCATATACCAATAATAAATTTTTAGCGCTACTGGAGCGTGAAAATGATTTGAAAGAGTTTCTGCGTCACCATAACGTGATAGCGAATGCAAAATTGTGCCCGAAGTGCGGAGGAGAGTGCAAGTTGTATTTCAAATCATCAAGTTTGATATATTTTATATGCTATGGCTCTGTTAGCTCTTCAAAACTAAAAAGAAAGCGGTGCAATTTTCGGGAGTCCATCAAAAATAATACGTTTTTTGAAGGTCACCGGCTTAAGATTGCTGAAATATGCCACTTTATCCTCTTGGATAGCAACCGAGGGAGAGGTGAAGTCCAATTTATAGAGAAGGAATTGGGTTGGTCGCGCCAATCCGTCATTGATTTCCGCAGCTTCATGCGAGAAGTATACTTGGATTGGGCACTTCTTAATAGTCGTCCTACTATCGGTGGCCCTGGAAAGATAGTAGAGATAGACGAAACAAAAGTGGGAAAAAGAAAATATAACTGTGGCCGCATAGTAGAAGGTCAGTGGCTATTTGGCGCGATTGAAAGAGGCTCAGGGGACTTTTTCATCGTGCCAATCGAATTCCGAAATAAGGACACATTGCTGTCACTTATCAAGAATAAGATAGCCGATGGAACGTCTATTATGTCGGATTGTTGGAAAGCTTATAATTGTCTTAATGACGACGGCTTCCAACATCAAACAGTTAACCACTCTAAGAACTTTGTGGACCCACAGACGGCAGCTCACACCCAATCTATTGAACGCTTATGGCGTGATGTAAAAGACGCAATACCTCGTTATGGGCGCAAAAAGGAACACTATCTTGGTTATTTGACCAAATTTAAATTTTTAAAAAATTTCTTGACCACACGGAAAGGATGCATGAAATATTCCAAGCAATTGGGCGATTGTATGATCCCAAAGTGGCAAATACTGTGATAAGCAATGTCCATTTTGAGGAGGTGAGAAAAAGCGCGCCGCAGGCAAAAAATTGTTGAAAAAAATAATCGCGCGATTTTTGTCGTCCATCAAAATTATTTGCGGAACAATAAAGAACGAAGCTGCCGGCAGCGCTACTTACAGCTATGGAAAACTTTAAGCTGAATAACTTCTGTGTTTATTATCCGATTGTTAACAAATTTTCAGAGATCATCTGGCTAGCTATAGTTATCATCTGGCTAGCTATAGTTATCAAAATTGCGCGGAGGAAGGGGGCGTCGCCAAAATCCAAAATAAACTTGATCAGCGTGCAATAATAACACATATTGTCACCAAATTTGGTAGTCCTAGCGCTTATAATAGCTGAGATCTAGATTTTCACACGGACAGAGAGACGGACATGGCTATATCGACTCGGCTGTTGATCCTGAGCCAGAATAGATATACTTTATGGGGTCGGAGTTGTCTCCTTCTGCCTGTTACATACATTTTCGGTTTGAACAAAGTTATAATACCCTTCTACTCTATGAGTAGCGGGTATAATTAAACAAGTAAGAAAGCTACAGTCGAGTGTGTTCGACTACCAACTGCTCGTACATCAAAATTATTTGAGGAACAATAAAGGACGGCTACAATCATATTTTGACCGTAAAAGGCTATAGACTGACGATATTTACGCAAAGTCAAAAACTAAAATAACAAATAAGAACGGCTACAGTCAAGTGTTGACTGTATAAGACAATGGATTTTTCAACGTTATGAAAAGAATCAGATTTAGAAAACTGTTATTGGTAAACGTGTTTTTCAAGGAAAAATAATAAGCAAAAAATATAATTTTCAGTTAGACGCCAAGCAGTCCAAACAGTTGGAAAAAAACACTGCTTGCTTGCTTGCAGTGGGCGCAGTGCAAATCTATGTGAAACGTTGAATAACTTTTATGTTCATTATCCGATCGGAACCAAATTTTCAGCGATCGTTTAGGTGGTGATAGTTATCATTCACACCAAAACTGAATACTCTAGCTTTATTATTGCGCCTGCTATACGGTTTATCGATTTGCGGGGGCGGAAGTAGGCGTGTCCCAAATTTTAATAAAAATTTTACAGTGTATGATTCACATAAGTGTTTTCACCAAATTTGGTCGCTCTAACTTTTTTAGTTTCTAAGATATAGGCGCTTGCAATACGGTTTTTCGAAGTGCGAGGGCGGAAGTAGGCGTGGCCCAAATTTTAATAAAAATTTTACAGCGTATGATTAACATAAGTGTTGTCACCAAATTTGGTGGCTCTAGCATTTTTAGTTTCTGAGATATAGGCGTTCATGCAGACGGACAGACAGACATGGCTTAATCGACTCGGCTCGTGATCCTGAGCAAGAATATATATACTTTATGGGGTCGCAGATGCCTCCTTCTACCTGTTACGCACATTTCGACAAACACAATAGATGGATTTTAAAAAAATACATGGTCTACAAAAAAAAATTTTTGCACACATTTAATTTTTGATTAAATGCTGCCAGCAGCGCTGCTTACAGCTATGGAAAACGTTAAGCTGAATAACTTCTGTGTCCGATTGTTACCAAATTTTCAGAAATCATTTGGCTAACTATAGTTATCATAAACCGAAAATGAACAATATGGCATCAAAATTTCGCATGTAAGTTAACAACTAACAGAGCTGTCAATTTATTTGAGTCAGCAGCCACATAGTTTACATTTATAATACCCCTAGAAACTAAGTAGCTTCATATAAACAATGCTGATGCGCCCCAACTGAGTTCAGCGCACCAAGCTAAGAACGGTCAGCAGCGGCAATCGGACACCCAGTATCCGGGGCACCGAACTGCGCTGCATAAATGCTGAGTCGGCTTGCCGACCATGAGCCTATGGCGTGATGCATTGGAGCTAGGGTAAATTCATAATTTCTATATTCTTTGTATTCAGTTTTAAGCTTGCGCTTTAACAATGAAGATCAGCTACTCCGGCACTTCGCCGTAAAATACCAATTGTTTAAATTGAACATTCTCGTTGAGCCAAAAGGCCATCGAAAGACCACGGGGGCAAAGTCACGCCCTCCAACCTAATCTCCCTAAGAAGTCTTCACCTCTGGCTTAATAGCCGGAATTACTGTGGACTCAGGAGAGCCGACGTCCCGCCTGGATAATACCTGTACAAGGAAGTCGACATTCATCAACCCTATACCACGAAGCCATCTATAAAAGAGGACCACCAGACGATAAGGACACTTATTAATTGGCACCCAACGTTTATTACGGAACTAGAGTATCTTAACAGGGTAGTTAAGAGAAGAAAATATGTAAGTTCAATAAGTGAATTTAATTCGGCAATCTTCGATTGTATATCTTCATTTATTTGGGTTCCAAAAGGAATCGTTCAGTCAATTCCTCTGAACTTAACCTATTGAGTGTATAAAGGGTATATGAGACCAAGTGGTTTCTTAATTACTAAGTACAGAAAGGAAAGATTAATCTAGTTATTAATTACAAAGTGTGTTATATTATCTTCCGGGTAGGGAGATCGCTGGGGTGTACCCTCTTCAGCCTTCTGAGGGAGATGTTGTTTACTAGCATGTTTGCCAGTCGGTTCGGGTGGACCACAAGCCTGTCGGCATAACGGCTGCTGTGAAAGTTGATCTGATCTCCAAGAAGGGTAACTTTCAGATCTCTTTCGATGACCTTGTTCGTCACGTACCAGGGGAGCCCAGATGCGTGACGTGCAGCTCTCGACTGGACCACTCGGAGCCTATTGAGCTGGGATTTGGCGGCAGTTCCCCACACCTGGATGGCATAATTCCACGTTGGAGCTAGTATGGCTTTGATTAGAAGGGCCTTAGAGCTCGTTTGTAGCTTGCTGGAGTGGAAGAGCCAGTCGAGCTTTTTTAGCTTCGCCAGGGACTTAAATTTGACCGACGTGATGTGGGCCCTCCAGGTCAGTCTCCGATCCAGGTGTACTCCCAGGTAGCAGTGCGATGTGACATTGCTGATGGGGTTTCCATTAAAAGTCAGACCTGTGCAAGTTGCGGGCCGCAGGGAAAAAGTTACACAGGCTGACTTTGAGGAGTTAATGGCCACATTCCATTTGGCAGTCCATTCTTCAATTGCATGCAGCCATTCCTGGACTGCATTGGAGGCAATCTTCGATTATTAAATAAATAATAAATAAAAGAGCTAACAATTTGTTGCGTGCTTTTAGGAAGTTGAATTTCCGTTGCATACTTTTACCAAAGTGTTATTTACCGTTGCATACCCCAAGTTACTGTGAGCTATTGCTGCCCAAAGGAATAAATAATAAATAATTCCTTTGCGCAAGCCTGTTCTTTTGAAAGAAGTTTTTGTCGATTTCCATTTCTCGCGCACGTAGATAGTGAAATATATGTGCGAAGTGCCAACCATCGGTAAATGAGTTGGGCAGGCAAATACAGAAACGTTAAGGTAGAATACGATAGTGACGACGGGTGCGATTTTGAAGAACAAGGTTTTCGCCCGACAGTTTCCAATAATACAGACATGGACGCTGCTCAGTTGCAGGCGATCATAGAAGGAGCCGTTAGCCAGGCCCTAACTTAGCAGGAGGCTAGACTGATGGGGTCAATGCAGGCACAAATAGATGAGGTTAAAAAACAAATGGAGAACTTAAGTGTGGCAGCACCGCAAGTAGAAGCATATAAAAGAATTGATTTTAAGCCAGAAGTCAAATGTGACTTAAAACTCGACATAGTGAAGTCCATTCCCGAGTTTGAGGGGGACCAAGACGATTATGTGGCGTGGCGGCAGTCAGCCATGGACGCCTATCAGATTTTCAGGTCGTACAATAATAGCGAGACACATTACCAAGCCGTCACAATTATTAGGAATAAAATCAGGGGGGTAGCGAGAGCGCTACTGGTGTCCCATAACACAGTTCTAAATTTCGATGCCATCATTGCTCGACTAGACTGCACATACGCGGACAATACGTCGCTGCGTGTCCTTAGGCAGGGTCTTAAAACGGTTAGGCAAGGCGAGCTTACCTTGATGCAGTATTACGACGAGGTAGAAAAGCGATTAACACTAGGGTAATTGTCTATTAGTGGACATCATCACCGATTTTCTTAATTTTTTTTATATAGATAGAGCTAGATTTATCCGAATTTTTGGTGAAAGAATAATTCTTCGGTCTCTTCTAGTTTTAAAAATTATTTAAAGTTTTATTTTTTTACATGTACTTTGTTGTTGCCTTTTTGTGCGGACGCCGGTATGTCGGCCACTTTTCGTGACGCTGCAGTGTGCCAAAAGCAATTTATTTTAAGTGAAAACTACGCAGCCACTTGAATGTAAGATTTTTCTATATTGAAAAATTAATCTCTTTTATATTTTCTGTGGCCCTGAGAAGGGCCGATTTGGTGAAGGTGTGATATATTTTCTGAGGCCCTGAAAAGGGCCGATTTGGTGAAGCTCCATATTACTCCGAATCAGACGCATCCTAATCGACGCCTAATCCACGCCACATAATCGTCTTGGTCCCCCTCAAACTCGGGAATGGACTTCACTATGTCGAGTTTTAAGTCACATTTGACTTCTGGCTTAAAATCAATTCTTTTATATGCTTCTACTTGCGGTGCTGCCACACTTAAGTTCTCCATTTGTTTTTTAACCTCATCTATTTGTGCCTGCATTGACCCCATCAGCCTAGCCTCCTGCTGAGCTAGGGCCTGGCTAACGGCTCCTTCTATGATCGCCTGCAACTGAGCAGCGTCCATGTCTGTATTATTGGAAACTGTCGGGCGAAAACCTTGTTCTTCAAAATCCCACCCGTCGTCACTATCGTATTCTACCTTAACGTTTCTGTATTTGCCTGCTCAACTCATTTACCGATGGTTGGCACTTCGCACATATATTTCACTATCTACGTGCGCGAGAAATGGAAATCGACAAAAACTTCTTTCAAAAGAACAGGCTTGCGCAAAGGAATTATTTATTATTTATTCCTTTGGGCAGCAATAGCTCACAGTAACTTGGGGTATGCAACGGTAAATAACACTTTGGTAAAAGTATGCAACGGAAATTCAACTTCCTAAAAGCACGCAACAAATTGTTAGCTCTTTTATTTATTATTTATTTAATAATCGAAGATTGCCGAATTAAATTCACTTATTGAACTTACATATTTTCTTCTCTTAACTACCCTGTTAAGATACTCTAGGTCCGTAATAAACGTTGGGTGCCAATTAATAAGTGTCCCTATCGTCTGGTGGTCCTCTTTTATAGATGGCTCCGTATTATCCAGGCGGGACGTCGGCTCTCCTGAGTCCACAGTAATTCCGGCTATTAAGCCAGAGGTGAAGACTTCTTAGGGAGATTAGGTTGGAGGGCGTGACTTTGCCCCCGTGGTCTTTCGATGGCCTTTTGGCTCAACGAGAATGTTCAATTTAAACAATTGGTATTTTACGGCCAAGTGCCGGAGTAGCTGATCTTTATTGTTAAAGCGCAAGCTTAAAACTGAATACAAAGAATATAGAAATTATGAATTTACCCTAGCTCCAATGCATCACGCCATAGGCTCATGGTCGGCAAGCCGACTCAGCATTTATGCAGCGCAGTTCGGTGCCCCGGATACTGGGTGTCCGATTGCCGCTGCTGACCGTTCTTAGCTTGGTGCGCTGAACTCAGTTGGGGCGCATCAGCATTGTTTATATGAAGCTACTTAGTTGCTAGGGGTATTATAAATGTAAACTATGTGGCTGGTGACTCAAATATATTGACAGCTCTGTTAGTTGTTAACTTACATGCGAAATTTTGATGCCATATTGTTCATTTTCGGTTTATGATAACTATAGTTAGCCAAATGATTTCTGAAAATTTGGTAACAATCGGACACAGAAGTTATTCAGCTTAACGTTTTCCATAGCTGTAAGCAGCGCTGCTGGCAGCATTTAATCAAAAATTAAATGTGTGCAAAAATTTTTTTTTGTAGACCATGTATTTTTTTAAAATCCATCTATTGTGTTTGTCGAAATGTGCGTAACAGGTAGAAGGAGGCATCTGCGACCCCATAAAGTATATATATTCTTGCTCAGGATCACGAGCCGAGTCGATTAAGCCATGTCTGTCTGTCCGTCTGCATGAACGCCTATATCTCAGAAACTAAAAATGCTAGAGCCACCAAATTTGGTGACAACACTTATGTGAATCATACGCTGTAAAATTTTTATTAAAATTTGGGCCACGCCTACTTCCGCCCTCGCACTTCGAAAAACCGTATTGCAAGCGCCTATATCTCAGAAACTAAAATAGCTAGAGCCACCAAATTTGATGACAACATTTATGTGAATCATACGCTGTAAAATTTTTATTAAAATTTGGGACACGCCTACTTCCGCCCCGCAAATCGATAAAACGTATAGCAGGCGCAACAATAAAGCTAGAGTATTCAGTTTTTCACCCCCTAAACGATCGCTGAAAATTTGGTTCCGATCGGATAATGAGCATAAAAGTTATTCAACGTTTCAAGCAAGCAAGCAGTGTTTTTTTCAAGCAGTGTTTTTTTCCAACTGTTTGGACTGCTTGGCGTCTAACTGAAAATTATATGTGCTGTTTATTATTTTTTCTTGAAAAACACGTTTACCAATAAAAGTTTTCTAAATCGGATTTTTTTCATAACCTTGAAAAATCCATGGTCTTATACAGTCAACACTTGACTATAGCCGTTCTTATTTGTTATTTTAGTTTTTGACTTTGCGTAAATATCGTAAGTCTATAGCCTTTTACGGTCAAAATATGATTGTAGCCGTTCTTTATTGTTCCTCAAATAATTTTGATGTACGAGCAGTTGGTAGTCGAACACACTCGACTGTAGTTTTCTTACTTGTTTAATTATACCCGCTACTCATAGAGTAGAAGGGTATTATAACTTTGTTCAAACCGAAAATGTATGTAACAGGCAGAAGGAGACAACTCCGACCCCATAAAGTATATATATTCTGGCTCAGGATTAACAGCCGAGTCGATATAGCCATGTCCGTCTGTCCGTCTGTCTGTCCGTGTGAAAATCTAGATCTCAGCTATTATAAGAGCTAGGACTACCAAATTTGGTGACAATATGTGTTATTATTGCACGCTGATCAAGTTTATTTTGGATTTTGGCCACGCCCCCTTCCGCCGCGCAATTTTGATAACTATAACTAGCCAGATGATCTCTGAAAATTTGGTAACAATCGGATAATAAACACAGAAGTTATTCAGCTAAACGTTTTCCATAGCTGTAAGCAGCGCTGCCGGCAGCGCTGCTTGCAGCATTGTGCCGAATCGTGTGTGCGTGTACGGTGGTGAAATGAGTTAAGTTGTTGACTGCAAAACGAACAGTACTATTATGCATTTACGGGTTCGAGTCCCGCCCGCATCAAAAATTAAATGTGTGGAAAAATGTGTTAGTTTTTGATTTTGTATAAGTGTTTTAAGTCCATGGCCTTTTACGGTCAAGATATAATTGTAGCCGTTCTTTATTGTTCCGGAAATAATTTTGATGGGCGTCAGCTGGGTAGCGGGTATATGACAGTCGAGAATTCTCTACTGTAGCTTTCTTACTTGTTTATTTATATTATTTATTTATATTGTAAGTCCATGGCCTTTTACAGTAAAACAATTTGATTGTAGCCGTTCTTTATGGTTTCGCAAATATTTTTGATGTACGAGCAGCTGGGTAGTAGTTATATAACAGTCTAGCAAACTCGACTGTAGCTCTCTTATTTTTTTTAACATTTGTATGTCCAAAACCGTTTTTTATTATTTTAGATTTTGACTTTGCATCAATATTGTAAGTTCAATATTGATCAAAATATAATTGTAGCCGTTCGCTATTGTTTCGGAAATAATTTGGATAAACAAGTAGATGGATAGCGGGTGTATAATAGGCGAGCACTCTCGACTGTATCTTTCTTACTTGTTTCAACTAATAAAGTGTGTCTTATTTTATAATTCATAACTCGCTTCTTGTTACTACATTTTTTATGAATATCTAAGTGTAATTTGAGAAATGTAATACAGGAAAATATTTAAATATAGCTGACATTATTTTATTTATTATTATTATTATTATTCTTATTATTATTATTATTATTATTATTATTATTATTATTATTATTATTATTATTATTATTATTATTATTATTATCATCATCATCATCATCATCATCATCATCATCATCATCATCATCATTATTATTATTATTATTATTATTATTATTATTATTATTATTATTATTATTATTATTATTATTATTATTATTATTATTATTATTATTATTATTATTATTATTATTATTATTATTATTATTATTATTATTATTATTATTATTATTATTATTATTATTATTATTATTATTATTATTATTATTATTATTATTATTATTATTATTATTATTATTATTATTATTATTATTATTATTATTATTATTATTATTATTATTATAGTTGTATTATTTTTATCAAATTTTCACACAATTTTTCTAAGTGGTGAGTGCCCAAGAAGTCGAAGAACACTTTAGCTTTGACTTTATTTCACTAAGAATTATTCATCTCTTTTGGCCTTTGCCTGTTCATAGAAGATGGAAAAGCGAAGTGGGATCTGGTTGAAATGTCTATTAAAGGAGTTGGTTATGAAAGGAGGGGGGCCTGGTGCCATTTGCCGGAGTGCAAAAAGGAGAACTACCGACGATTGGTTTGTGTAGCTAAAATATAATGTAGGTTTATATACTTCATCTCTCTTTGCTCTCTCTCTCTCTGTTAAAGGTAATGCTTTCCAAAATAGAAGAGTTACTGCTGAGAGCAAAGCCAACAACACACAAAATTGAAGAACAACCCCCATCTGGAGGAGTTTGTTAAATTTCATTACAAATCTGTGTTTGGACCAGATAAATCCTCTTGGAAATTGCTTCTAAATTAAATGATGGAAAATAAATTAATTTCGGTATGTTTGTACTTTGGCATATATCATTTTTGGGGTTATTCAGGTCCCACAGGGTAGAATGTGTCATAGTGTAATAATTACGCTGGGCGCTGAGTTTAAATTCCGGCTTTCTCATTGCTTTTTATGTCAAGATCCTTGCTACCGACGAACAAAATACCACGTTAAAGAAGAAGACGAACGTTATTTTACTGTCGCGCGAGTTACAATCCTGTGGCCGGGGGAGGAAAAGCTTTCAAAAAAACAACTGTGTAGTTCGGGGTATGAAACGAGAATGAATCTCTTTATTACAAAAAGTTGTATGCTTAGGCAAAATGTCTCTACGGCCGAGTGTGTTCACTCACCGATCGTGTTGGCGATCGGCCCGAGTTCGTGTTGGCGATCTTCGTTGAAACTCCTCGGCTCTGGATTTGTTGCCGGGTCGGTGTTGTTTCCCTGTGGCCGGGGAGAGGGGCATGTTAACTCGCGCGATCGACTGCTGCTTTCTTTACTTGTGGCCAGAAGTTTGAATTGGAATTGTAAACAAGTATTAAAATTTTTCTACACGACATTCCAAAATCGACTATAAATTTAAACAAGACGTAAAGCCTACCATTACTTTGGAACGCCCTATAATTCAATCGTTTTATATATTTAAATTGTTCACACAGACAGACGAACATGGCTCCGTCCGTATGAACACTTAGATTTAATAGACAATAAATACTAACATTAACTAACTAATTTGCTAATATTAATTAGCAGCATCTCAATCCTCTCTTAGACTAAGCCCTCCGTCCGTATGAACACTTAGATTTTTTAGACAATAAATACTAAGATTAACTAACTAATTTGCTAACATTAATAACAGCATCTCAATCCTCTCTTAGCCTAAGACCTATAGCAGAGATGTACTAAATGTCATGATAAAAATCGAGCAGGCTAGATCCCAAATTAAAGTAGCCTTATAACATATACGGAAAGGAAATACTGTACTTTATAATCTTTTTTATTCAAAATATTCCTTTTCCATTTACCTTGGTATAACAATTGCGGGTAAGTCAAACTCGTCAATCCACAGTCATTCGTCATTATTGAAGGTTTTAATGCATGGGCGCGTTGATGAGAGGCGTGGCGGGGCTGTGATCTCGTAAGCATAAATCCAAGTGACGCTTGTGCCAGTCATGATACCAGGTTCTACCAATCGATAACTAAGTCGCTGACAGACCAGCGGCAATCGAGCCAGACCACACCACCGGTAAGAAAGCGACGCGCGACAAAAAAATTTACAACCTTAGAAATATGTGAAATAAATAATTAAGATTACTTAATTCATACGCTTATTGTTTGCTGCACTTACTACTGCGGCTGTTCCCACATCTACGGGCAACTGGCAGGCGTTCAGCAATGGGCAGAGGACGAGGGAGCGAGGGGAGGCAATCGCTCATGTATGCAAAGTTGCAGCCTCGTTGTGCGTACTAATTGGCAACCGTTCTGGCGGCTAATTATAATTACTTGCTTCCTCTCTTTGTATTCTGCCCTTACCGCATTTTTTTTATGATTTTCTTAATCAAAAGCATAAACCACCCGATAGCTGCCAAATTTATCTCGCAAGCGATTCTTTTGCAAATTACTTTCCTACGAAGTTCAACGTTGATAACGACATAACGCACTGTGGGGGGAATCGCCAGGAATGAGCAGAGAATGCTGCGCATTTGTACATTATAAACTGTTACGTAACTTCGCCTGTGCTTATACATTCTTCCAGTTTTGCTTGACTAGTTTAAATTGTCCCACAGTTCTTTTTCGAAAAAGTGTTGCTTATAATTTTATAATTTTTATACCCGCTACTCATAGAGTAGAAGGATATTATCACTCTGTTCAAACTGAAAATGTATGTAACAGGCAGAAAAAGACATCTTCGCCCCCATAAAGTATATATATTCTGGCTTAGGATCACATATTATAAGAGCTAGAACTACCAAATTTGGTGACAAAATGTGTTATTAATTCACGCTAATCAAGTTTATTTTGGATTTTAGCCACACCCCCTTCCGCCCCTGTAAATCGAAAAAAAATTGATTACATGCGAAATTTTGATGCCATATTGTTCATTTTCGGTTTATGATAACTATAGTTAGCCAGATGATTTCTGAAAATTTGGTAACAATCGGATAATAAACACAGAAGTTATTCAGCTTAACGTTTTCCATAGCTGTAAGCAGCGCTGCTGGCATCATTTAATCAAAAATTAAATGTGTGCAAAAATTTTTTTTGTAGACCATGGATTTTAAAAAAATTCATGGTCTATTGTGTTTGTCGAAATGTGCATAACAGGTAGAAGGAAGCATCTGCGACCCCATAAAGTATATACATTCTTGCTCACGATCACGATCCGAGTCGATTAACCCATGTCTGTCTGTCCGTCTGTCCGTCTGCATGAACGCCTATATCTCAGAAACTAAAAATGCTAGAGCCACCAAATTTGGTGACAACACTTATGTGAATCATACGCTGTAAAATTTTTATTAAAATTTGGGCCACGCCTACTTCCGCCCTCGCACTTCGAAAAACCGTATTGCAAGCGCCTATATCTTAGAAACTAAAAAAGCTAGAGCGACCAAATTTGGTGAAAACACTTATGTGAATCATACGCTGTAAAATTTTTATTAAAATTTGGGACACGCCTACTTCCGCCCCCGCAAATCGATAAACCGTATAGCAAGCGCAACAATAAAGCTAGAGTATTCAGTTTTTCACCCCCTAAACGATCGCTGAAAATTTGGTTCCGATCGGATAATGAGCATAAAAGTTATTCAACGTTTCAAGCAAGCAAGCAGTTTTTTTCAAGCAGTGTTTTTTTCCAACTGTTTGGACTGCTTGGCGTCTAACTGAAAATTATATGTGGTGTTTATTATTTTTTCTTGAAAAATACGTTTACCAATAAAAGTTTTCTAAATCGGATTTTTTTCATAACCTTGAAAAATCCATGGTCTTATACAGTCAACACTTGACTGTAGCCGTTCTTATTTGTTATTTTAGTTTTTGACTTTGCGTAAATATCGTAAGTCTATAGCCTTTTACGGTCAAAATATGATTGTAGCCGTTCTTTATTGTTCCTCAAATAATTTTGATGTACGAGCAGTTGGTAGTCGAGCACACTCGACTTTAGCTTTCTTACTTGTTTAATTATACCCGCTACTCATAGCGTAGAAGGGTATTATAACTTTGTTCAAACCGAAAATGTATGTAACAGGCAGAAGGAGACAACTCCGACCCCATAAAGTATATATATTCTGGCTCAGGATCAACAGCCGAGTCGATATAGCCATGTCCGTCTGTCCGTCTGTCTGTCCGTGTGAAAATCTAGATCTCAGGTATTATAAGAGCTAGGACTACCAAATTTGGTGACAATATGTGGTATTATTGCACGCTGACCAAGTTTATTTTGGATTTTGGCCATGCCCCCTTTCGCCCCCGTAAATCGAAAAAACATTGATTACAAGCGCAATTTTGATAACTATAGCTAGCCAGATGATAACTATAGCTATCCAGATGATCTCTGAAAATTTGGTAACAATCGGATAATAAACACAGAAGTTATTCAGTTTAACGTTTTCAATAGCTGTAAGCAGCGCTGCTTGCAGCATTGTGCCGAATCGTGTGTGCGTGTACGGTGGTGAAATGAGTTAAGTTGTTGACTGCAAAACGAACAGTACTATTATGCATTTACGGGTTCGAGTCCCGCGCGCATCAAAAATTAAATGTGTGCAAAAATGTTTTTTTTTTTTTATTTTAGATTTTGACTTTGCATAAATATTGTAAGTCCATAGCCTTTTACGGTCAAAATATGATTGTAGCCGTTTTTTTTTGTTCGGCAAATAAATTATGTACGAGCAGCTGGGTAGCGTGTATATTACAGCGAGCACACTCGACTGTAGCTTTCTTACTTGTTTTAGTTTTAAATTTTTAAGTATATTTTTTGTATAATTTTTTCTCAGTTTTTAACCACATTGTACCACTGTTTAGCGCTCAGCTGACTCGCTGTTCTCCTCTCGCTAGCACGCTATTACTTTGCTGCTTTCAGACTGTCATCTGTCATCAGCTAAATAGACCAACAAATCCCTTGCCCGTCCGAGCATAATACTATACCAGTATATACACGGTGTGTCCCAAAAATAGTGGATATAAAATAAAATACACATTATATTATCTTTGAAAGTTATTATTTATTTAAAATATGTTCCATTTGACTCAACACAACGTTTGGAACGATTTACCAGCGCATGCATAGATTTTTTTATGTCATCCCTTGCCCGTCTGAGCATAATACGATACTTGTATATACGTGTATGTGCCATATGAATATAAATTAAAACACACATTATATTATCTTTGAAAGTTATTATTTATTCCAAATATGTTCCATTTGACTCAACACAACGTTTGGAACGATCAACCACCGCATGCATAGATTTTTTATGTCATCCCTTGCCCGTCCGAGCGTTATACTATATCAGTATATACGTGTATGTGCCATATAATTGGCAACAGATTCCCCTTCTCCCCCCTTTCTGCCTGCTTCTCTTGTCTTCTCCTAGTGTCCTCCTTCTGTTCTCGACTAAGAACAGTCTTAAGTCAGACCAAGGCACTCCCAAGTGATCCGCAGCACAGGAGACAACACAGCGAGCATAGCTGTCTAGGAAGCTGTGTCTTCATAAGAAATCATAATAATTTTGGAAATGTATTTGCAAACCAGCTTAGCTTAATTATTGTTTATATAGTTAATTATGCTCCGCATTTTGCATGTACATACGGTATTAATTAGTATTAATTATTATTAAAATGACATTTTCCACAAACTTAATTGTCTTAGGGTACATGCCTCTTATTGCTGCACTCTGTTAATAAGTCGAAATGAGCTGAATCGCTTCTACTTGTATATACCATATACATTTACAATAGAAGCTATCTTTCTTATCTATATACCATTCCCCCATTTCGAATATGCCAACTAATTACCAGCAAGCGATTCGGTCGCTTCTCACTTAGATACATTTGTGTCTCACGGATAGCACACGCAGCTACTTATGCATTTGTGCAAGCTCTTAAGAGGGGGTAAATTCAATTTATTATTCCTTCGTATGAGCTTTTGCACTTAACTTGCTTGAATATGTAATGAGCTCTGTGTGGGATGTGGCCACGTAAAGGGTGAGCAGAGAAGGGGAAAGGGGACGAGGTGGAAGATAAAGGAAACCTGCGAACTGTTGCATGTTCATGCACGCTGCGAGACGGCCAAATTAAATGATTAATAATACGCAGCAAGAACTTCGAGGAATCGGAGTGAAGATATTCAAATTTTTAAATACTTATAGAGTGTGTGCGACGCTTGGGTGACTCTCATCGGTTATTAGAATAGGTTAAGGGTCTTTGGGTGTTTCCACTCCCACACAAGGGCGACAACCTTGATGAGCAACTTGGGCAGAAAAACTAATCGTGCCACTTACGAGCATAATTTGTCAATTTTCTAAACAAATAAATAAATTACTCTTCCCTGCAAGCGTGTGAAACGAATTTGCATTTTGACCCCGCTGTGGCACTGCAAGGAATTGAAACAAATGCGTGGTCCAATCTGTCCGACATTCTGGCCAGAAATTTGTTGCCACCGAAAATGTCGCAGCAAAATGGAAAATGGATTTCCCATGCAAGTTCGATGGGGAACGCGTAAATGGAAAACCTGAATAAGGCCGACAGTCAGTCCCACTCATATTGAATAAGGTCAATCAAGATTGGCTGCAGACCTTAACCCTTTTGCGGGTATAAACTAAAGACCTCGTTAGGGTTTACACGGTTTATATGATAACTATAGCTGTCTATTTGGTAACAATCGGAAAATAAACATAGAAGTTATTCAGCTTTGAGTTTTCCATAGCTGTAAGCAGCGCTGCGCACTCATAGAGTAGAAGGGTATTATAACTTTGATAAAACCGAAAATGTATGTAACAGGCAGAAGGAGACATCTCCGACCCCATAAAGTATATATATTCTGGCTCAGGATTAACAGCCGAGTCGACTGTTTAGAAAATTGTCTGTCTGCCCGTCTGTTCATCCGAGTGAAAATTTAGATCTCAGCTATTATAAAAGCTAGATTTACCAAATTTGGTGACAAAATTTGTTATTATTGCACGCTCATCAAGTTTATTTTGGGTGTAGGCCACGTCCCCTTCCGCCCACGTAAATCGAAAAAAATTGATTACAAGCGCAACTTTTATGCCATATTGTTCATTTTCGGTTTATATGATAACTATAGCTGGCTATTTGGTAACAATCGGATAATAAACACAGAAGTTATTCAGCTTTGAGTTTTCCATAGCTGTAAGCAGCGCTGTGCACTCATAGAGTAGAAGGGTATTATAACTTTGCTCAAACCGAAAATGTGTGTAACAGGCAGAAGGAGAAATCTCCGACCCCATAAAATATATATATTCTGGCTCAGGATTAACTGCCGAGTCGATCTGTCCGTCCGTGTGAAAATATAGATCTCAGCTATTATAAGAGCTAGAACTACCAAATTTGGTGAAAAAATGTGTTATTATTGCACGCTCATCAAGTTTATTTTGGATTTAGGCCACGCCCCGTTTCACCACCGTACACGCAGACACTAATCGGCACAATGCTGCAAGCAGCGCTACCGGCAAAAGGAGTAAAAAGTATTGTAAACGTATACCTTTTTTCAGGTACCAAAAAAATCCAAGATTTATCACTTAAACAGTAAAAATAATAATTCTACCTGTTGAAGACTATAAATCGAATACGTGCATGTAAAAAACGATATGTGCCCTTTTAATACCTCTTTATATACTTGAATGGAAAATGTTCTAGAGCACTCTAACTTTTAATAAATGTTGTTAAAAAAAAACAACCGATAGGTTCTATGGCATTTATACGATGTATAGGTCCGAATGCGGAATCGAACCTTGGACCCATTACCTAAGAGGCCCACCACTTCTCCATTCGGTCATTAAGCCATTACGCAAATTTTGCCAAAGTTACATTATGAGACCATTCGGAAATTCTTGCACGACAAAAGCAAAGTCTGAATGCATGATGCGTGTTGTTGTTGCTATTTATTCTCATAACTTAAACATACAATTAACTAAAAAATAAAAATAAAAAAATATAAGAAAAAGCTGCGCTTTAACAATCGCACACAGCTGATTTAAGGGACTGTCACTTCTTCACCTGTTAACTAAGTTCATTGTGAGCCATTAAAAAAATTTTAAATAAAATGCACGACCACCAATTAATGCATATTCAAAAATTAACGTATAAGTTCTTAAAAAAAAAAGAAAAAGCTTAAGCGGCATGAACTGGGAATCGAACCACGGGCCTGTCGTTTCAGGAGTTCATCGCTTTTCCACTAAGCTACTAACGCTGTTATTCAACAATTGCAAAAATTTGCATTGTAAGGCATTCTTATTATTTCCTGTACAAATAAAGAATTTGCGCTGCCGGCAGCGTTTATCCGCCACCTATTGTTTAGATTAGATCTATTTTTGAATAGCGCCATCTACATGTGAAACGAAGCATCGTGACGATGACGTCACGACGCGCAGCACAGGCGCAAGTAGTGGAAGTACGGAAAACGGAAAAAGGATAACTTCTGTGTTTATCGTCCGATTGGATTGTAATTTGGGGAATAGATTTATATTGCAATTATTTATGTTCATACCAAAGCAGAAAGTTGTAAAGATTTGGGTGGGCGGTGGGCGTGGCATCAAAAATTGAACATAAACTCGATCTACCTATGGTATACAGGAACCTTCATGTAAAAAATGGTTCAAACGGACAGACAGACATGGCTTAATCGACTCAGCTAGTGATCCTGAGTCAGAATATATATACTTTGTGGGGCCTGCCACGCCTCCTTCTGCCTGTTACATACATTTGCACAAACTTGGTATACCATTTTTGACCATTTTCATTGGTCGAATGGTATAAAAATAGAAGTTGAAGCAGTAAACAAATTCAAAGTACAAATCAAAGTCAAAATTAAGCAAAACACAATTTGTTAGTTTTAATTAGGCATGCACACGCGAGTGAACGAATTCCTGATTATAAAAGTGTTTAAAGTGATTAGGGCTGTTATTTAATTCAATTAAACGCCGGGTTTAATAAAGAAAGTTCAAGATGCGAGGAGCAAAGAAAAAACGCGTCCGTTCACTTGGAAGTATCAAGACAGAATTGAGTCTGTTCAAAAGCAGTTTCTTCTTTTTGCTTTACGTAGTTTTAACTGGGTTCCAGGAGTAGATTTACCACCTTATCATAATCGGCTTCTTTTAATTAGCCTTCCTTTTTTAGCTAACCGTCGTATTATGTTAAGTGTGTTGTTCACCATAAAACTAATAAGATTTGAGGTTGATTCCCCTTCTTTACTTAGTCAACTTAACTTTAGTATTCCTTCCGTAATTTTCAGCCATTATCATTAAACTTTTGTTCCGTCTTCTCTGCGATCATTATAATAAATTTTTTAGACTTCTCAACTTAGAATCCTCTATTTCTAATATAACAATTTCTATTCTTAACTCATTAATACTTCATATTAATAACTAATATTAACTTTTCTGGTCTGATTGGGTTTTTCTGGGTTTTCTCAAATCCATTGCAACAAATGTTCGATCGGCTAGAAATTTTGTTTTTTTCCCGGAATTAAATTAAATTAAATTATAATAAATTAAATTTTATAATTAAAATAAATTATATTCCATTTAAAAATTTTGAGGATCAACAGGATCAACAGCCGAGTCGATATAGCCATGTCCGTCTGCCCGTCCTTGTGAAAATCTAGATCTCAGCTATTATAAGAGCTAGAACTACCAAATTTGGTGACAAAATGTGTTATTGCACCCTCATCAAGTTTATTGTGGATGTAGGCCACGCCCCCGTAAATCGAAAGAAATTGATTACAAGCTCAATTTTGATGCCATATTGTTCATTTTCGGTTTATATGATAACTTTAGCTAGCTAAAGATTTAATAAATATCTTATTGGACTTTCCGAACTTTCATTATCTCGAATTAATAATATTTCTAACTTAAATGTTAGAATGCTTGATCTTATATTTTCCTCTGAAGTAATGTTGCAAAACACAATTTCTAGAATTGATCCTTTAGTTTTACCTGAAGATCCTTACCATCCTACATGCCTACTCTTGTGCAAACTGTAATTGCCTTTTTCAAACTAAAATCTCCCTGCTTTCGCAAGACCAATTTCATGAAGCTTAATACTTTGATTTTAAATCATGATTAGTTTACTTTATATTTGTGTTCATATTTGGATATTTGTTTTTTATGTTTTTATACCATTCGACCATCAAAAATGGTCAAAAATGGTATTCTTAGTTTGTGCAAAAGTGTGTAACATGGCAGAACCCCCAAAGTATATTTATTCAGGCTTAGGATCAACTTCCGAGTCGATTGAACTATGTCCGTCTGTCCGTCTGTCAGTATGAACGTCGAGATCCCAGTTGTTACAAAGGGCATGATGGTTCCTATAAATCATGCGCAGATGAAATTTATTTCAAATTTGGGGTGCCATGCCCACCTCCCACCCAAATCAATAATTTACGAATATTAATGAAGTTATTACAGTTACGGATAAAAGATTTGGCATGGTACTTCCTATAAAACATGCACAGATGAAATTTATTTCAAATTTGAGGTGCCACGCCCACCGCCCACAGAAATCGATAATTTACGAATATTAAGGGAAGTATTTAGGTTAAAGATTTCTGCTTTAGAATACGTAAAGATGCTGATAATATGCACCCACTCCAAAACTTACAATCCGATCGGGCAATAAATACAGAAGTTATTAAAGAAAATGTTTTCATAGTTCCGTTGCCCGCGTTATTACAGCATACCGTCTGCATCGTTTTAGCCTTTGTGTGTGTCTGTATGTGTGTGTGAGAGCGAGATAATACTAGTTAGTGCAACTACGAAGTTGGTCGAATGGTATCTTACGTGCGCTCGACTGTAGCTTTCCTTACTTGTTGTAAATCTATTAGTTCATTATACCACTCGACCATTGAAAATGGTCAAAAATGGCATACTAAGTTTGTGCAAAAGTATGTAACAGGCAGAAGGAGACATGGCAGACCCCATAAAGTATATATATTCTGACTTATGATCAACAGCCGAGTCGATATAGCCATGTCCGTCTGTCCGTCTCTCCTTCTGTCCGTCTGTCTGTATGAACAAAAGCTTGACACACCAAATTTGACGTGATGGTTCCTGTATACCATACGCAGATCAAGTTTATTTCAAATTTGGAGTGCCACGCCCACCGCCCACGCAAATCGATAATTTACGAATATTAAGGAAAGTATTACAGTTACAGACACCAAATTTGGCATGATGGTTCCTGCAAACTATGCGCAGAATTCGTTTTTTAAAATTTGAGGTGCCACGCCTAGCGCCCACGCAAAACGATAATTTTTGAATATTAAGGGAAGTATTTAGGTTACAGATTTCTACTTTAGAATACGTAAAGATGCTGATAATGTGCACTCATTCCCAAAATTACAATCCGATCGGGCAATAAATACAGAAATTATTAAACAAAATGTTTTTCATAGTTCCGTTGCCCGCGTCATTACAGCATACCGTCTGCATCGTTTTAGCCTTTGTGTGTGTGTCTGTATGTGTGTGTGAGAGCGAGTTAATACTAGTTAGTACAACTACGTTGTTGGTCGAATGGTATTTTACGCGTGCTCGACTGTAGCTTTCCTTACTTGTTGTAAATCTATTAGTTCATTTTTTGATCAATGTGTTCCCTATGCTTACCTAGTTAAATGTAATAGGCCAATTGGTTTTCTCGTGAATTGATGCGTTTAAGAAATTTGAAATCCAGGTATTTTAAAAAGTTTAAATCTACTGGAAGTCCTTTGGACTTTTCTCAGTATATCGTTGTTAGAGCTAACTTCTTTGCTCTAAATAAACGCTCCTACAATGATTAGTTGAATCGTTGTCATCAAAAGTTTGCCCAGGACTCTAAGCAACTTTATAATTTTGTTAATTTGAAACGTAAAACTAATAGATTTTCATCTCATCTTTTTTTTTTAAATAACAAAGCAACTAATGATCAGGCTGCTGCCGATTTGTTTGCGGACTTTTTTAAATCTACTTACTCCACTGAAGCCTATACTCCTTCTATGCAATGTTATCCGTATTCTTTAAATAATTCTACTCCTTTTTTGCCTTTCTATTAACGAAATCTCTTTACTAAGCTATCTTAAATCCTCTAAGCCTATATTTTCTCCCGGTCCTGATGGTGTTCCGGCATGTATACTTAGATTCTGTGCTGATACCATTTGTAAGCCTATATTTAAGTTGCTTGATTTGTCCGGAGCCACGAATTACTTTCCGCCTATATGGAAGGATTCCTTCTCTATACCTCTTCACAAATGTAGCTCTAGCCAAGATGTGAAGAATTATAGGTGTATCTTCAAATTATCCGCTATTCCTAACATTTTTGAAAAAAACTTGACTGCACAATTTACACATATGTGTAAGTCCGTTCTTTCGCCTTATCAGCATGGATTTGTCAAATTTAGATCCACAACTACAAATCTTCTTTCCTTAATTATAACCAAAGGATTTCGGAGGAAAATGAAAACTGATGTGGTCTACATTAATTTCAGTAAAGCATTTTACTCCGTTTATCATAACTTATTGCTTCATAAATTAGATCTTATTGGTTTTCCTCAAAAACTTATTTTGTGGATACCTAATTATTTAACTAAGAGGACGCAAAGAGTCCTTTTTAACTCTTGCCAATCTAAGCTTATATTTGTTACATCTGAGGTTCCTCAGGGTAGTCATCTTGGCCCTCTACTTTTTAACCTTTTTATTAATGACCTACCTTCTCTACTAACACAATCATCTATCCTTATGTACGCTGATGACGTTAAACTTTGTCTGACGTATAATGACAAAACTTTAAACTTTCTTCAAATAGATCTTGACAAGTTTTTTGCCTGGTGTAGTCATAACTTGCTACATCTTAATTGTTCTAATTGTGAAGTTATGTCATTTTACAGAGGAAACCATCACGTCATTTAATGTAACTCAACTTTTAAGAATATCTGAATGAAATGATCTAGGTATTCTCTTTGATCAGAAATTGAAATTTGATCGACACGTTACACACATTGTTAACAAGGCTTTTCGTGTTCTTGGTTTCATTAAAAGATGAGACAAAGAATTTAATAATCCCTTTACAACCAAGTTACTTTTTACTTCTCTTGTATGTCCAATTCTTGAATATGGTTCTTGCTAAAAATGTTATTTATCTAAAATGATCCAACATTTGTTGCAAAAGGATTGGGGAAAACCCAGAAAAACCCAATCAGATCAGAAAAGATTATTAGGTGTTAGTTGTTAGTGTTAGGTGTTAGTTGTTAGTACGCTACATCGACCGGAGGAAGCGTACAAGAAAATCCAGTTTAAGATAGTGAGTAAAGATATATAGTTCATGGATAGAAAAAAGATAAACGAGGAAAAGAGGAAAATACATTAGTAAGGACTAATTTCTGCACAGATGAGAAAGAATTAAAGGTTTTAAGTCTACAGAATTTGAATTAACTATGATAAAATATAAGTTGTTATAGTTCGAACATAACGCCCTAAAGGGTTCATGCAAGGCATAGTTCGACCTACAGTGAGAATGTGTTAGAGGTAGGCAGTTAAGAGAGTTCCTAAAGGGGACAAAGAAGTATAACTGGCTAACCAAGTCTTTGAATAAGGTTATTTATAAACAGTACACCAAGCATGGTTCTACGATTGGCTAAAGACGGAAGATTTAATAAGAGAAGTCTACTAGAGTAAGAAGGTAATCTTAAGTTTGCATCCCAATTAAGCCCTCGTAAGGCAAAAATTAAAAAATTCTTTTGCACAGATTCAATGCGGTCCTTGTAAAATGAATACTGAGGACATCAAACACATGAACCATACTCAAGAATAGGAAGCACAAGAGAGAAATACACAGTTTTTGTGACATAAGGGTCGTTGAATTCCTTAGATCACCCATGGCCTTATTGACCATAGAAATAATGTGTTCAGTAAATTTAAGTTTGGGATCCAATCGGACGCCCAGATCATCAACCAAGGTAATTCTATCCACGGGGCAACCACAAAGAGTGTATGACGCGTACTTGGGACTGGCCCGAGAGAAAGTCATTAGTTTGCATTTAGCCATGTTCAAGTTTAATTGGTTTGCACTGCACCAACTATGAAAATAGTCAAGGTCGTCTTGAAGAAAAGAGTGACAAGAGACATCTTTAAATTGATAGCATAGCTTAACATCGTCTGCATACATAACTAACTATCATACTATCTTATCCGACGTGATGGGAGAGTCAACTGCAATCAAAACCCCGCCACCCCGCCGGCCAGGTCGGACAAGTCTTGTGTACCGACTTGAAAGAACTTCGGAGCTTAAAATCTCCTGCTTCAACCAAGTCTCAGTAAATAGAAGCACCTAGGAAGCAAATGAAAGACTATTTCGAAATAAAGAAGTTAGTTTACTACATAGGCCTTTAACGTTTTGATAGGTTAAGGAAAGTGAAGTAATTAGTTTTTTGTTATTTTATTTGTCTTTGTTGTAGTGGTCTGATTTGGGACTGAAAGAGTAATCGGTTGCCGATTTTTTCTCTTTTTAGCCTCGAATTCTTTAACCATAATATTATCAGGCCAGAATTCAGACGACCATATACGGTCAAAGAAATCATTAGGGACACTTATTTTAAAGGATGAAATATACCTTTCGTACGAGAATCTAAATTTTTCCACCTTTATGTCAACTTGAGTTTTGGCTTGAATAATAGCCATGACATCATCTGATGTGAGATCAGGATCAGGATCAGGGGCAAGCCTTGAAAGAAATATTTGTTTCTTTGGTGGGATTCCTGTCACATCCTTACGACCCATTGATATGATATTAGTGGGTACGTTAGAAACCGGTAATCCGGAAGACGCTGCTGCCTGTGAAACTATTTCCTGAGTTCCTAAATTTAACGTTCTCACAGGTAATGAGATCGCAGCGGACAAATCGGAGAGAGGCGTAATAGGCGTCACAGACACCACAGTGACAATTTCGGGTGCCGAAACTTTTTGAGCCGCCGACCTCGTTACTACAGGTGTAGTTAACATAGGCAGCGGCAGTGTCACAGGAGACACTGGTTGGTCAGCATTCTGAGGCGGGAGGGCAGTAATAGGCGACTGCTCTTTAGGAGCTAACTTTTTTCGCTTCGGGGACTCATCCAATAGCTTAGGGCTATTGACAAACGATTCCAGCGCAGAGAACTGATCGGACAGTTTTCGAAAACTGCTGTTCAGCTCCCTGAATCCCGTCTTAATCTGCCGCATAAACGATATAAATTCGTTTTCGACCTCACGACATGCCTCGCAGCAGTAATGCAACCCATTACGCCTGGCTATGGCATCAGCTGTAGTGCTGTTAAGGCCAGCACATTTAGCATGAGCAATATTATTGAATAGCCAACATGCAATACTTGCCTGAGCAGAAGTAATCTGCTTTTGGCAAGATTTTTTATAGCAGACAATGCCTTCTTCCATTGTAAGGGATGACCACTGTAAATTTACAACAACCGCAAGTAAAAACAAAAAGAGAGAATAGATTGGAGTGAGAGTCAGGCACACGCAACAACAAAGTTCAAAAGAACAAGAGTAGGGAGTGAGCGTTGCAGAGCACAACAACAAAAACTACAGTAAATTAAAGTATGAGAGAGTAAATGAGAGTTAAGTGCTCTCACGGTGAAAGAGAAAAAGTAAATTAGGTCAGGAACAACAACAATAGTTCTAACAAGTAAAGAAAGCTACAATCGAGCGCGCCCGACAGTAAGATACCATTCGCCCAGTTTCGAAACAAATTATCACACATTTAATTCCATCAAAAAAACGCTGCACAAGTTTATCCGCCACCTATTGTTTAGATTAGAATAGCGCCATCTACATGTGAAACGAAGCATCGTGACGATGACGTCACGACGCGCAGCACAGGCGAAAGCAGTGGAAGTACGGAAAACGGAAAAAGGATAACTTCTGTGTTTATCGTCCGATTGGATTGTAATTTGGGGAATAGATTTATATTGCAATTATTTATGTTCATACCAAAGCAGAAAGTTGTAAAGATTTGGGTGGGCGGTGGGCGTGGCATCAAAAATTGAAAATAAACTCGATCTACCTATGGTATACAGGAACCTTGATGTAAAAAATGGTGTCTCTAGCTTTTGTAATAGCTGAGATCTAGACGTTCAAACGGACAGACGGACATGGCTTAATCGACTCAGCTAGTGATCCTGAGTCAGAATATATATACTTTGTGGGGCCTGCCACGCCTCCTTCTGCCTGTTACATACATTTGCACAAACTTGGTATACCATTTTTGACCATTTTCATTGGTCGAATGGTATAAAAATAGAAGTTGAAGCAGTAAACAAATTCAAAGTACAAATCAAAGTCAAAATTAAGCAAAACAAAATTTGTTAGTTTTAATTAGGCATGCACACGCGAGTGAACGAATTCCTGATTATAAAAGTGTTTAAAGTGATTAGGGCTGTTATTTAATTCAATTAAACGCCGGGTTTAATAAAGAAAGTTCAAGATGCGAGGAGCAAAGAAAAAACGCGTCCGTTCACTTGGAAGTATCAAGACAGAATTGAGTCTGTTCAAAAGCAGTTTCTTCTTTTTGCTTTACGTAGTTTTAACTGGGTTCCAGGAGTAGATTTACCACCTTATCATAATCGGCTTCTTTTAATTAGCCTTCCTTCTTTAGCTAACCGTCGTATTATGTTAAGTGTGTTGTTTACCATAAAACTAATAAGATTTGAAGTTGATTCCCCTTCTTTACTTAGTCAACTTAACTTTAGTATTCCTTCCGTAATTTTCAGCCATTATCATTAAACTTTTGTTCCGTCTTCTCTGCGATCATTATAATAAATTTTTTAGACTTCTCAACTTAGAATCCTCTATTTCTAATATAACAATTTCTATTCTTAACTCATTAATACTTCATATTAATAACTAATATTAATTTTTCTGGTCTGATTGGGTTTTTCTGGGTTTTCTCAAATCCATTGCAACAAATGTTCGATCGGCTAGAAATTTTGTTTTTTTCCCGGAATTAAATTAAATTAAATTATAATAAATTAAATTTTATAATTAAAATAAATTATATTCCATTTAAAAATTTTGAGGATCAACAGGATCAACAGCCGAGTCGATATAGCCATGTCCGTCTGCCCGTCCTTGTGAAAATCTAGATCTCAGCTATTATAAGAGCTAGAACTACCAAATTTGGTGACAAAATGTGTTATTGCACCCTCATCAAGTTTATTGTGGATGTAGGCCACGCCCCCGTAAATCGAAAGAAATTGATTACAAGCTCAATTTTGATGCCATATTGTTCATTTTCGGTTTATATGATAACTTTAGCTAGCTAAAGATTTAATAAATATCTTATTGGACTTTCCGAACTTTCATTATCTCGAATTAATAATATTTCTAACTTAAATGTTAGAATGCTTGATCTTATATTTTCCTCTGAAGTAATGTTGCAAAACACAATTTCTAGAATTGATCCTTTAGTTTTACCTGAAGATCCTTACCATCCTACATGCCTACTCTTGTGCAAACTGTAATTGCCTTTTTCAAACTAAAATCTCCCTGCTTTCGCAAGACCAATTTCATGAAGCTTAATACTTTGATTTTAAATCATGATTAGTTTACTTTATATTTGTGTTCATATTTGGATATTTGTTTTTTATGTTTTTATACCATTCGACCATCAAAAATGGTCAAAAATGGTATTCTTAGTTTGTGCAAAAGTGTGTAACAGGCAAAAGGAGACATGGCAGAACCCCCAAAGTATATTTATTCAGGCTTAGGATCAACTTCCGAGTCGATTGAACCATGTCCGTCTGTCCGTCTGTCAGTATGAACGTCGAGATCCCAGTTGTTACAAAGGGCATGATGGTTCCTATAAATCATGCGCAGATGAAATTTATTTCAAATTTGAGGTGCCACGCCCACCGCCCACAGAAATCGATAATTTACGAATATTAAGGGAAGTATTTAGGTTAAAGATTTCTGCTTTAGAATACGTAAAGATGCTGATAATATGCACCCACTCCAAAACTTACAATCCGATCGGGCAATAAATATAGAAGTTATTAACGAAAATGTTTTCATAGTTCCGTTGCCCGCGTCATTACAGCATACCGTCTGCATCGTTTTAGCCTTTGTGTGTGTGTCTGTATGTGTGTGTGAGAGCGAGATAATACTAGTTAGTGCAACTACGAAGTTGGTCGAATGGTATCTTACGTGCGCTCGACTGTAGCTTTCCTTACTTGTTGTAAATCTATTAGTTCATTTTTTGATCAATGTGTTCCCTATGCTTACCCAGTTAAATGTAATAGGCCACCTTGGTTTTCTCGTGAATTGATCCGTTTAAGAAATTTGAAATCCAGGTATTTTAAAAAGTTTAAATCTACTGGAAGTCCTTTGGACTATTCTCGGTATATCGTTGTTAGAGCTAACTTCTTTGCTCTAAATAAACGCTCCTACAATGATTAGTTGAATCGTTGTCATCAAAAGTTTGCCCAGGACTCTAAGCAACTTTGTTTGCGGACTTTTTTAAATCTACTTACTCTATTGAAGCCTATACTCCTTCTATGCAATGTTATCCGTATTCTTTAAATAATTCTAATCCTTTTTTGCCTTTCTATTAACGAAATCTCTTTACTAAGCTATCTTAAATCCTCTAAGCCTATATTTTCTCCCGGTCCTGATGGTGTTCCGGCATGTATACTTAGAATCTGTGCTGATACCATTTGTAAGCCTATATTTAAGTTGCTTGATTTGTCCGTAGCCACGAGTTACTTTCCGCCTATATGGAAGGATTCCTTCTCTATACCTCTTCACAAATGTAGCTCTAGCCAAGATGTGAAGAATTATAGGTGTATCTTCAAATTATCCGCTATTCCTAACATTTTTGAAAAAAACTTGACTGCACAATTTACACATATGTGTAAGTCCGTTCTTTCGCCTTATCAGCATGGATTTGTCAAATTTAGATCCACAACTACAAATCTTCTTTCCTTAATTATAACCAAAGGATTTCGGAGGAAAATGAAAACTGATGTGGTCTACATTAATTTCAGTAAAGCATTTTACTCCGTTTATCATAACTTATTGCTTCATAAATTAGATCTTATTGGTTTTCCTCAAAAACTTATTTTGTGGATACCTAATTATTTAACTAAGAGGACGCAAAGAGTCCTTTTTAACTCTTGCCAATCTAAGCTTATATTTGTTACATCTGAGGTTCCTCAGGGTAGTCATCTTGGCCCTCTACTTTTTAACCTTTTTATTAATGACCTACCTTCTCTACTAACACAATCATCTATCCTTATGTACGCTGATGACGTTAAACTTTGTCTGACGTATAATGACAAAACTTTAAACTTTCTTCAAATAGATCTTGACAAGTTTTTTGCCTGGTGTAGTCATAACTTGCTACATCTTAATTGTTCTAATTGTGAAGTTATGTCATTTTACAAAGGAAACCATCACGTCATTTAATGTAACTCAACTTTTAAGAATATCTGAATGAAATGATCTAGGTATTCTCTTTGATCAGAAATTGAAATTTGATCGACACGTTACACACATTGTTAACAAGGCTTTTCGTGTTCTTGGTTTCATTAAAAGATGGGACAAAGAATTTAATAATCCCTTTACAACCAAGTTACTTTTTACTTCTCTTGTATGTCCAATTCTTGAATATAGTTCTTGCGGTCCCCGCAGTATTTATTTATTTATTTAACGTCAACTAATTGCAGTTGACACAAAATTTTAAAAGATTTAATATTAAATTAAAAAATTTTCATATAACTAAGTTAAATTATCTTTAAGATTAAAAAAATTGAAATTAAAAGTGAAGTAAATAATTACAATTTAAAACCAAAATTTAACGATTAGTCTGGGTGAACAAAAGAATAATTAAAAATGTTATTTATCTAAAATGATCCAACATTTGTTGCAAAAGGATTGGGGAAAACCCAGAAAAACCCAATCAGATCAGAAAAGATTGTTAGGTGTTAGTTGTTAGTGTTAGGTGTTAGTTGTTAGTACGCTACATCGACCGGAGGAAGCGTACAAGAAAATCCAGCTTAAGATAGTGAGTAAAGATATATAGTTCATGGATAGAAAAAAGATAAACGAGGAAAAGGGGAAAATACATTAGTAAGGACTAATTTCTACACAGATGAGAAAGAATTAAAGGTTTTAAGTCTACAGAATTTGAATTAACTATGATAAAATATAAGTTGTTATAGTTCGAACATAACGCCCTAAAGGGTTCATGCAAGGCATAGTTCGACCTACAGTGAGAATGTGTTAGAGGTAGGCAGTTAAGAGAGTTTCTAAAGGGGACAAAGAAGTATAACTGGCTAACCAAGTCTTTGAATAAGGTTATTTATAAACAGTACACCAAGCATGGTTCTACGATTGGCTAAAGACGGAAGATTTAATAAGAGAAGTCTACTAGAGTAAGAAGGTAATCTTAAGTTTGCATCCCAATTAAGCCCTCGTAAGGCAAAAATTAAAAAATTCTTTTGCACAGATTCAATGCGGTCCTTGTAAAATGAATACTGAGGACACCAAACACATGAACCATACTCAAGAATAGGACGCACAAGAGAGATATATACAGTTTTTGTGACATAAGGGTCGTTGAATTCCTTAGATCACCCATGGCCTTATTGACCATAGAAATAATGTGTTCAGTAAATTTAAGTTTGGGATCCAATCGGACGCCCAGATCATCAACCAAGGTAATTCTATCCACGGGGCAACCACAAAGAGTGTATGACGCGTACTTGGGACTGGCCCGAGAGAAAGTCATTAGTTTGCATTTAGCCATGTTCAAGTTTAATTGGTTTGCACTGCACCAACTATGAAAATAGTCAAGGTCGTCTTGAAGAAAAGAGTGACAAGAGACATCTTTAAATTGATAGCATAGCTTAACATCGTCTGGATCCAATCGGACGCCCAGATCATCAACCAAGGTAATTCTATCCACGGGGCAACCACAAAGAGTGTATGACGCGTACTTGGGACTGGCCCGAGAGAAAGTCATTAGTTTGCATTTAGCCATGTTCAAGTTTAATTGGTTTGCACTGCACCAACTATGAAAATAGTCAAGGTCGTCTTGAAGAAAAGAGTGACAAGAGACATCTTTAAATTGATAGCATAGCTTAACATCGTCTGCATACATAACTAACTATCATACTATCTTATCCGACGTGATGGGAGAGTCAACTGCAATCAAAACCCCGCCACCCCGCCGGCCAGGTCGGACAAGTCTTGTGTACCGACTTGAAAGAACTTCGGAGCTTAAAATCTCCTGCTTCAACCAAGTCTCAGTAAATAGAAGCACCTAGGAAGCAAATGAAAGACTATTTCGAAATAAAGAAGTTAGTTTACTACATAGGCCTTTAACGTTTTGATAGGTTAAGGAAAGTGAAGTAATTAGTTTTTTGTTATTTTATTTGTCTTTGTTGTAGTGGTCTGATTTGGGACTGAAAGAGTAATCGGTTCCCGATTTTTTCTCTTTTCAGCCTCGAATTCTTTAACCATAATATTATCAGGCCAGAATTCAGACGACCATATACGGTCAAAGAAATCATTAGGGACACTTATTTTAAAGGATGAAATATACCTTTCGTACGAGAATCTAAATTTTTCCACCTTTATGTCAACTTGAGTTTTGGCTTGAATAATAGCCATGACATCATCTGATGTGAGATCAGGATCAGGATCAGGGGCAAGCCTTGAAAGAAATATTTGTTTCTTTGGTGGGATTCCTGTCACATCCTTACGACCCATTGATATGATATTAGTGGGTACGTTAGAAACTGGTAATCCGGAAGACGCTGCTGCCTGTGGAACTATTTCCTGAGTTCCTAAATTTAACGTTCTCACAGGTAATGAGATCGCAGCGGACAAATCGGAGAGAGGCGTAATAGGCGTCACAGACACCACAGTGACAATTTCGGGTGCCGAAACTTTTTGAGCCGCCGACCTCGTTACTACAGGTGTAGTTAACATAGGCAGCGGCAGTGTCACAGGAGACACTGGTTGGTCAGCATTCTGAGGCGGGAGGGCAGTAATAGGCGACTGCTCTTTAGGAGCTAACTTTTTTCGCTTCGGGGACTCATCTAATAGCTTAGGGCTATTGATCGGACAGTTTTCGAAAACTGCTGTTCAGCTCCCTGAATCCCGTCTTAATCTGCTGCATAAACGATATAAATTCGTTATCGACCTCACGACATGCCTCGCAGCAGTATTGCAACCCATTACGCCTGGCTATGGCATCAGCTGTAGTGCTGTTAAGGCCAGCACATTTAGCATGAGCAATATTATTGAATAGCCAACATGCAATACTTGCCTGAGCAGAAGTAATCTGCTTTTGGCAAGATTTTTTATAGCAGACAATGCCTTCTTCCATTGTAAGGGATGACCACTGTAAATTTACAACAACCGCAAGTAAAAACAAAAAGAGAGAATAGATTGGAGTGAGAGTCAGGCACACGCAACAACAAAGTTCAAAAGAACAAGAGTAGGGAGTGAGCGTTGCAGAGCACAACAACAAAAACTATAGTAAATTAAAGTATGAGAGAATAAATGAGAGTTAAGTGCTCTCACGGCGAAAGAGAAAAAGTAAATTAGGTCAGGAACAACAACAATAGTTCTAACAAGTAAAGAAAGCTACAGTCGAGCGCGCCCGACAGTAAGATACCATTCGCCCAGTTTCGAAACAAATTATCACACATTTAATTCCATCAAAAAAACGCTGCACAAGTTTATCCGCCACCTATTGTTTAGATTAGAATAGCGCCATCTACATGTGAAACGAAGCATCGTGACGATGACGTCACGACGCGCAGCACAGGCGAAAGCAGTGGAAGTACGGAAAACGGAAAAAGGATAACTTCTGTGTTTATCGTCCGATTGGATTGTAATTTGGGGAATAGATTTATATTGCAATTATTTATGTTCATACCAAAGCAGAAAGTTGTAAAGATTTTCGTGGGCGGTGGGCGTGGCATCAAAAATTGAAAATATCAAAAATTGATATATGTAAAAAATGGTGTCTCTAGCTTTTGTAATAGCTGAGATCTAGACGTTCAAACGGACAAACGGACATGGCTCAATCGACTCAGCTAGTGATCCTGAGTCAGAATATATATACTTTGTGGGGCCTGCCACGCCTCCTTCTGCCTGTTACATACATTTGCACAAACTTGGTATACCATTTTTGACTATTTTCATTGGTCGAATGGTATAAAAATAGAAGTTGAAGCAGTAAACAAATTCAAAGTACAAATCAAAGTCAAAATTAAGCAAAACACAATTTGTTAGTTTTAATTAGGCATGCACACGCGAGTGAACGAATTCCTGATTATAAAAGTGTTTAAAGTGATTAGGGCTGTTATTTAATTCAATTAAACGCCGGGTTTAATAAAGAAAGTTCAAGATGCGAGGAGCAAAGAAAAAACGCGTCCGTTCACTTAGAAGTATCAAGACAGAATTGAGTCTGTTCAAAAGCAGTTTCTTCTTTTTGCTTTACGTAGTTTTAACTGGGTTCCAGGAGTAGATTTACCACCTTATCATAATCGGCTTCTTTTAATTAGCCTTCCTTCTTTAGCTAACCGTTGTATTATGTTAAGTGTGTTGTATATCATAAAACTTATAAGATTTGAGGTTGATTCCCCTTCTTTACTTAGTCAACTTAACTTTAGTATTCCTTCCGTAATTTTCAGCCATTATCATTAAACTTTTGTTCCGTCTTCTCTGCGATCATTATAATAAATTTTTTAGACTTCTCAACTTAGAGTCCTCTATTTCTAATAAAACAATTTCTATTCTTAACTCATTAATACTTCATATTAATAACTAATATTAACTTTTCTGGTCTGATTGGGTTTTTCTGGGTTTTCTCAAATCCATTGCAACAAATGTTCGATCGGCTAGAAATTTTGTTTTTTTTTCCCGGAATTAAATTAAATTAAATTATAATAAATTAAATTTTATAATTAAAATAAATTATATTCCATTTAAAAATTGTGAGCTTAATTAAAATTAAAATTTAATTATTAAATCAAATTACATAGCTTTAATCAAAACCGCTTATGTTAAAGCGTTTTTCTTTATATATATTCATTTTTAGACCATGAATTTTAAGAAAATACATGGTCTATTGTGTTTGTCGTAATGTGCGTAGCAGGTAGAAGGAGGCATCTGCGACCCCATAAAGTATATATATTATTGCTCAGGATCAGGAGCCGAGTCGCTTAAGCCATGTCTCTCTGTTCGTCTGTCCGTCCGTCTGTCCGTACGTCTGACCGTCTGTATGAACGCCTATATCTCAGAAACTAAAAAAGCTAGAGCCACCAAATTTGGTGACAACACTTATGTGAATCATACGCTGTAAAATTTTTATTAAAATTTTGGGCCACGCCTACTTCCGCCCCCCGCACTTCGAAACCGTATTGCACGCGCCTTTATCTTAGAAACTAAAGAAGCTAGAGCGACCAAATTTGATAAAAACACTTATGTGAATCATACGCTGTAAAATTTTTATTAAAATTTGGGACACGCCTACTTCCGCCCCCGCAATTCGATAAACCGTATAGCAGGCGCAATAATAAAGCTAGAGTATTCAGTTTTGGTGTGAATGATAACCTAAAGAATCGCTGAAAATTTGGTTCCGATTGGATAATGAACATAAAAGTTATTCAACGTTTCATATAGATTTGCAGTGCGCCCACTGTAAGCAAGCAAGCAGTGTTTTTTTTCAAGCAGTGTCTTTTTTCTAACTGTTTGGACTGCTTGGCGTCTAACTGAAGGGTCAGGATTAATAGCCGAGTCGATATAGCCATGTCCGTCTATCCGTCTGCCCGTCATTGTGATCTCAGCTATTATAAGAGCTAGGACTACCATATTTGGTGACAAAATGTGTTATTATTGCACGCTCATCAAGTTTATATTCGATTTAGACCACGCCCCCTTCCGCCCCCGTAAATAGAAAAAAATTGATTACAATCGCAAATTTGATGCCATATTGTTTTTTTTCGGTTTATATGATAACTATAGCTAGCCAGATGATCTCTGAAAATTTGGTAACAATCGGATAGCAAACACAGAAGTTATTATTATTATTAAAGTTTTCCATAGCTGTAAGCAGCTCTGTTGGCAGCGCTGCTTGCACCATTGTACCGAATAGTGTGTGCTTGTACGGTAGTGAAATGGGTTAAGTTGTGGACTGCAAAAGTGACAGTGACAATTTCGGGTGCCGAAACTTTTTGAGCCGCCGACCTCGTTACTACAGGTGTAGTTAACATAGGCAGCGGCAGTGTCACAGGAGACACTGGTTGGTCAGCATTCTGAGGCGGGAGGGCAGTAATAGGCGACTGCTCTTTAGGAGCTAACTTTTTTCGCTTCGGGGACTCATCTAATAGCTTAGGGCTATTGACAAACGAGAACTGATCGGACAGTTTTCGAAAACTGCTGTTCAGCTCCCTGAATCCCGTCTTAATCTGCTGCATAAACGATATAAATTCGTTATCGACCTCACGACATGCCTCGCAGCAGTATTGCAACCCATTACGTGCATGAGCAATATTATTGAATAGCCAACATACAATACTTGCCTGAGCAGAAGTAATCTGCTTTTGGCAAGATTTTTTATAGCAGACAATGCCTTCTTCCATTGTAAGGGATGACCACTGTAAATTTACAACAACCGCAAGTAAAAACAAAAAGAGAGAATAGATTGGAGTGAGAGTCAGGCACACGCAACAACAAAGTTCAAAAGAACAAGAGTAGGGAGTGAGCGTTGCAGAGCACAACAACAAAAACTATAGTAAATTAAAGTATGAGAGAATAAATGAGAGTTAAGTGCTCTCACGGCGAAAGAGAAAAAAGTAAATTAGGTCAGGAACAACAACAATAGTTCTAACAAGTAAAGAAAGCTACAGTCGAGCGCGCCCGACAGTAAGATACCATTCGCCCAGTTTCGAAACAAATTATCACACATTTAATTCCATCAAAAAAACGCTGCACAAGTTTATCCGCCACCTATTGTTTAGATTAGAATAGCGCCATCTACATGTGAAACGAAGCATCGTGACGATGACGTCGTATTATGTTAAGTGTGTTGTTTATCATAAAACTTATAAGATTTGAGGTTGATTCCCCTTCTTTACTTAGTCAACTTAACTTTAGTATTCCTTCCGTAATTTTCAGCCATTATCATTAAACTTTTGTTCCGTCTTCTCTGCGATCATTATAATAAATTTTTTAGACTTCTCAACTTAGAGTCCTCTATTTCTAATAAAACAATTTCTATTCTTAACTCATTAATACTTCATATTAATAACTAATATTAACTTTTCTGGTCTGATTGGGTTTTTCTGGGTTTTCTCAAATCCATTGCAACAAATGTTCGATCGGCTAGAAATTTTGTTTTTTTCCCGGAATTAAATTAAATTAAATTATAATAAATTAAATTTTATAATTAAAATAAATTATATTCCATTTAAAAATTTTGAGCTTAATTAAAATTAAAATTTAATTATTAAATCAAATTACATAGCTTTAATCAAAACCGCTAATGTTAAAGCGTTTTTCTTTATATATATTCATTTTTAGACCATGAATTTTAAGAAAATACATGGTCTATTGTGTTTGTCGTAATGTGCGTAGCAGGTAGAAGGAGGCATCTGCGACCCCATAAAGTATATATATTATTGCTCAGGATCAGGAGCCGAGTCGCTTAAGCCATGTCTCTCTGTTCGTCTGTCCGTCCGTCTGTCCGTACGTCTGACCGTCTGTATGAACGCCTATATCTCAGAAACTAAAAAAGCTAGAGCCACCAAATTTGGTGACAACACTTATGTGAATCAAGCAGTGTCTTTTTTCTAACTGTTTGGACTGCTTGGCGTCTAACTGAAGGGTCAGGATTAATAGCCGAGTCGATATAGCCATGTCCGTCTATCCGTCTGCCCGTCATTGTGTAAATCTAGATCTCAGCTATTATAAGAGCTAGGACTACCATATTTGGTGACAAAATGTGTTATTATTGCACGCTCATCAAGTTTATATTCGATTTAGACCACGCCCCCTTCCGCCCCCGTAAATTAAAAAAATTGATTACAATCGCAAATTTGATGCCATATTGTTTTTTTTCGGTTTATATGATAACTATAGCTAGCCAGATGATCTCTGAAAATTTGGTAACAATCGGATAGCAAACACAGAAGTTATTATTATTATTAAAGTTTTCCATAGCTGTAAGCAGCTCTGTTGGCAGCGCTGCTTGCACCATTGTACCGAATAGTGTGTGCTTGTACGGTAGTGAAATGGGTTAAGTTGTGGACTGCAAAACGAACAATACTATTATGCATTTACGGGTTCGAGTCCCGCCCGCATCAAAAATTAAATGTGTCCAAAAATTTTTATTATACCCAATAATCATAGAGTAGAAGGTAACACTGAAGTTATTCAGCATAACGTTTTCCATAGATGTAAGCAGCTCTGTTGGCAGCGCTGCTTGCAGCATTGTGCCGAATAGTGTGTGCTTGCACTGTGGTGAAATGGGTTAAGTTGTGGACTGCAAAACAAACAGTACAACTATGCATTTACGGGTTCATGTCCCGCCCGCATCAAAAATTTAATTTGTGCAAACATTTTTTTTATACCCAATACTCATAAAGTAGAAGGGTATTATAACTTTGTTCAAACCGAAAATGTATGTAACAGGCAGAAGGAGACACCTCCGACCCCATAGAGTATATATATTCCACAGCCTAGTCGATATAGCCATGCCCGTCTGTCTGTTTGTCCGTGTGAAAATCTAGATCTCAGCTATTATAAGAGCTAGAACTACCAAATTTAATGACAAAATGTGTTATTATTGCACACTAATCAAGTTTATTTTGAATTTACGCCTTGCCCCCGTAAATCAAAAGAAATTTATTACAAGCGCAATTTTGATGCCATATTGTTCATTTTCGTTTTACAATGATAACTATAGCTTGCCAGATGATCTCTGACAATTTGGTAACATACGGATATTAAACGATTAGTCTGGGTGAACAAAAGAATAATTAAAAATGTTATTTATCTAAAATGATCCAACATTTGTTGCAAAAGGATTGGGGAAAACCCAGAAAAACCCAATCAGATCAGAAAAGATTGTTAGGTGTTAGTTGTTAGTGTTAGGTGTTAGTTGTTAGTACGCTACATCGACCGGAGGAAGCGTACAAGAAAATCCAGCTTAAGATAGTGAGTAAAGATATATAGTTCATGGAAAGAAAAAAGATAAACGAGGAAAAGAGGAAAATACATTAGTAAGGACTAATTTCTACACAGATGAGAAAGAATTAAAGGTTTTAAGTCTACAGAATTTGAATTAACTATGATAAAATATATTTGTGACATAAGGGTCGTTGAATTCCTTAGATCACCCATGGCCTTATTGACCATAGAAATAATGTGTTCAGTAAATTTAAGTTTGGGATCCAATCGGACGCCCAGATCATCAACCAAGGTAATTCTATCCACGGGGCAACCACAAAGAGTGTATGACGCGTACTTGGGACTGGCCCGAGAGAAAGTCATTAGTTTGCATTTAGCCATGTTCAAGTTTAATTGGTTTGCACTGCACCAACTATGAAAATAGTCAAGGTCGTCTTGAAGAAAAGAGTGACAAGAGACATCTTTAAATTGATAGCATAGCTTAACATCGTCTGCATACATAACTAACTATCATACTATCTTATCCGACGTGATGGGAGAGTCAACTGCAATCAAAACCCCGCCACCCCGCCGGCCAGGTCGGACAAGTCTTGTGTACCGGCTTGAAAGAACTTCGGAGCTTAAAATCTCCTGCTTCAACCAAGTCTCAGTAAATAGAAGCACCTAGGAAGCAAATGAAAGACTATTTCGAAATAAAGAAGTTAGTTTACTACATAGGCCTTTAACGTTTTGATAGGTTAAGGAAAGTGAAGTAATTAGTTTTTTGTTATTTTATTTGTCTTTGTTGTAGTGGTCTGATTTGGGACTGAAAGAGTAATCGGTTCCCGATTTTTTCTCTTTTCAGCCTCGAATTCTTTAACCATAATATTATCAGGCCAGAATTCAGACGACCATATACGGTCAAAGAAATCATTAGGGACACTTATTTTAAAGGATGAAATATACCTTTCGTACGAGAATCTAAATTTTTCCACCTTTATGTCAACTTGAGTTTTGGCTTGAATAATAGCCATGACATCATCTGATGTGAGATCAGGGGCAAGCCTTGAAAGAAATATTTGTTTCTTTGGTGGGATTCCTGTCACATCCTTACGACCCATTGATATGATATTAGTGGGTACGTTAGAAACTGGTAATCCGGAAGACGCTGCTGCCTGTGGAACTATTTCCTGAGTTCCTAAATTTAACGTTCTCACAGGTAATGAGATCGCAGCGGACAAATCGGAGAGAGGCGTAATAGGCGTCACAGACACCACAGTGACAATTTCGGGTGCCGAAACTTTTTGAGCCGCCGACCTCGTTACTACAGGTGTAGTTAACATAGGCAGCGGCAGTGTCACAGGAGACACTGGTTGGTCAGCATTCTGAGGCGGGAGGGCAGTAATAGGCGACTGCTCTTTAGGAGCTAACTTTTTTCGCTTCGGGGACTCATCTAATAGCTTAGGGCTATTGACAAACGATTCCAGCGCAGAGAACTGATCGGACAGTTTTCGAAAACTGCTGTTCAGCTCCCTGAATCCCGTCATAATCTGCTGCATAAACGATATAAATTCGTTTTCGACCTCACGACACGCCTCGCAGCAGTAATGCAACCCATTACGCCTGGCTATGGCATCAGCTGTAGTGCTGTTAAGGCCAGCACATTTAGCATGAGCAATATTATTGAATAGCCAACATGCAATACTTGCCTGAGCAGAAGTAATCTGCTTTTGGCAAGATTTTTTATAGCAGACAATGCCTTCTTCCATTGTAAGGGATGACCACTGTAAATTTACAACAACCGCAAGTAAAAACAAAAAGAGAGAATAGATTGGAGTGAGAGTCAGGCACACGCAACAACAAAGTTCAAAAGAACAAGAGTAGGGAGTGAGCGTTGCAGAGCACAACAACAAAAACTACAGTAAATTAAAGTATGAGAGAGTAAATGAGAGTTAAGTGCTCTCACGGTGAAAGAGAAAAAGTAAATTAGGTCAGGAACAACAACAATAGTTCTAACAAGTAAAGAAAGCTACAGTCGAGCGCGCCCGACAGTAAGATACCATTCGCCCAGTTTCGAAACAAATTATCAAACATTTAATTCCATCAAAAAAACGCTGCACAAGTTTATCCGCCACCTATTGTTTAGATTAGATCTATTTTTGAATAGCGCCATCTACATGTGAAACGAAGCATCGTGACGATGACGTCACGACGCGCAGCACAGGCGCAAGCAGTGGAAGTACGGAAAACGGAAAAAGGATAACTTCTGTGTTTATCGTCCGATTGGATTGTAATTTGGGGAATAGATTTATATTGCAATTATTTATGTTCATACCAAAGCAGAAAGTTGTAAAGATTTGCGTGGGCGGTGGGCGTAGCATCAAAAATTGAAAATAAACTCGATCTACCTATGGTATACAGGAACCTTCATGTAAAAAATGGTGTCTCTAGCTTTTGTAATAGCTGAGATCTAGACGTTCAAACGGACAAACGGACATGGCTCAATCGACTCAGCTAGTGATCCTGAGTCAGAATATATATACTTTGTGGGGCCTGCCACGCCTCCTTCTGCCTGTTACATACATTTGCACAAACTTGGTATACCATTTTTGACTATTTTCATTGGTCGAATGGTATAAAAATAGAAGTTGAAGCAGTAAACAAATTCAAAGTACAAATCAAAGTCAAAATTAAGCAAAACACAATTTGTTAGTTTTAATTAGGCATGCACACGCGAGTGAACGAATTCCTGATTATAAAAGTGTTTAAAGTGATTAGGGCTGTTATTTAATTCAATTAAACGCCGGGTTTAATAAAGAAAGTTCAAGATGCGAGGAGCAAAGAAAAAACGCGTCCGTTCACTTAGAAGTATCAAGACAGAATTGAGTCTGTTCAAAAGCAGTTTCTTCTTTTTGCTTTACGTAGTTTTAACTGGGTTCCAGGAGTAGATTTACCACCTTATCATAATCGGCTTCTTTTAATTAGCCTTCCTTCTTTAGCTAACCGTCGTATTATGTTAAGTGTGTTGTATATCATAAAACTTATAAGATTTGAGGTTGATTCCCCTTCTTTACTTAGTCAACTTAACTTTAGTATTCCTTCCGTAATTTTCAGCCATTATCATTAAACTTTTGTTCCGTCTTCTCTGCGATCATTATAATAAATTTTTTAGACTTCTCAACTTAGAGTCCTCTATTTCTAATATAACAATTTCTATTCTTAACTCATTAATACTTCATATTAATAACTAATATTAACTTTTCTGGTCTGATTGGGTTTTTCTGGGTTTTCTCAAATCCATTGCAACAAATGTTCGATCGGCTAGAAATTTTGTTTTTTTCCCGGAATTAAATTAAATTAAATTATAATAAATTAAATTTTATAATTAAAATAAATTATATTCCATTTAAAAATTTTGAGCTTAATTAAAATTAAAATTTAATTATTAAATCAAATTACATAGCTTTAATCAAAACCGCTTATATTAAATCGTTTTTCTTTACATATATATTCATTTTTAGACCATGAATTTTAAGAAAATACATGGTCTATTGTGTTTGTCGTAATGTGCGTAGCAGGTAGAAGGAGGCATCTGCGACCCCATAAAGTATATATATTATTGCTCAGAATCAGGAGCCGAGTCGCTTAAGCCATGTCTCTCTGTTCGTCTGTCCGTCCGTCTGTCCGTCCGTCTGACCGTCTGTATGAACGCCTATATCTCAGAAACTAAAAAAGCTAGAGCCACCAAATTTGGTGACAACACTTATGTGAATCATACGCTGTAAAATTTTTATTAAAATTTTGGGCCACGCCTACTTCCGCCCCCGCACTTCGAAACCGTATTGCACGCGCCTTTATCTTAGAAACTAAAGAAGCTAGAGCGACCAAATTTGATAAAAACACTTATGTGAATCATACGCTGTAAAATTTTTATTAAAATTTGGGACACGCCTACTTCCGCCCCCGCAATTCGATAAACCGTATAGCAGGCGCAATAATAAAGCTAGAGTATTCAGTTTTGGTGTGAATGATAACCTAAAGAATCGCTGAAAATTTGGTTCCGATTGGATAATGAACATAAAAGTTATTCAACGTTTCATATAGATTTGCAGTGCGCCCACTGTAAGCAAGCAAGCAGTGTTTTTTTTTCAAGCAGTGTCTTTTTTCTAACTGTTTGGACTGCTTTGCGTCTAACTGAAGGGTCAGGATTAATAGCCGAGTCGATATAGCCATGTCCGTCTATCCGTCTGCCCGTCATTGTGAAAATCTAGATCTCAGCTATTATAAGAGCTAGGACTACCATATTTGGTGACAAAATGTGTTATTATTGCACGCACATCAAGTTTATATTCGATTTAGACCACGCCCCCTTCCGCCCCCGTAAATAGAAAAAAATTGATTACAATCGCAAATTTGATGCCATATTGTTTTTTTTTTTTTGGTTTATATGATAACTATAGCTAGCCAGATGATCTCTGAAAATTTGGTAACAATCGGATAGCAAACACAGAAGTTATTATTATTATTAAAGTTTTCCATAGCTGTAAGCAGCTCTGTTGGCAGCGCTGCTTGCAGCATTGTACCGAATAGTGTGTGCTTGTACGGTAGTGAAATGGGTTAAGTTGTGGACTGCAAAACGAACAGTACTATTATGCATTTACGGGTTCGAGTCCCGCCCGCATCAAAAATTAAATGTGTCCAAAAATTTTTATTATACCCAATAATCATAGAGTAGAAGGTAACACTGAAGTTATTCAGCATAACGTTTTCCATAGATGTAAGCAGCTCTGTTGGCAGCGCTACTTGCAGCATTGTGCCGAATAGTGTGTGCTTGCACTGTGGTGAAATGGGTTAAGTTGTGGACTGCAAAACAAACAGTACAACTATGCATTTACGGGTTCATGTCCCGCCCGCATCAAAAATTTAATTTGTGCAAACATTTTTTTTATACCCAATACTCATAAAGTAGAAGGGTATTATAACTTTGCTCAAACCGAAAATGTATGTAACAGGCAGAAGGAGACACCTCCGACCCCATAGAGTATATATATTCCACAGCCTAGTCGATATAGCCATGCCCGTCTGTCTGTTTGTCCGTGTGAAAATCTAGATCTCAGCTATTATAAGAGCTAGAACTACCAAATTTAATGACAAAATGTGTTATTATTGCACGCTAATCAAGTTTATTTTGAATTTACGCCTCGCCCCCGTAAATCGAAAAGAAATTTATTACAAGCGCAATTTTGATGCCATATTGTTCATTTTCGTTTTACAATGATAACTATAGCTTGCCAGATGATCTCTGAAAATTTAGTAACAAACGGATATTAAACACAGAAATTATTCAGCTTAACGTTTTCCATAGCTGTAAGCAGCTCTGCTGGCAGCGCTGCTTGCAGCATTGTTCCGAATAGTTGTGCTTGTACGGTGGTAAAATGGGTTAAGTTGTGGACTGCAAAACAAACAGTTCTGTGCTGATGCCATTTGTAAGCCTATATTTAAGTTGCTTGATTTGCCCGTAGCCACGAGTTACTTTTCGCCTATATGGAAGGATTCTTTCTCTATACCTCTTCACAAATGTGGTTTTAACCAAGATGTGAAGAATTATAGGTGTATCTCTAAATTGTCGGCCAATTTCTAAAAAATTTTTGAAAAATTTTTGACTGCACAATTAACACATATGTGTAAGTCAGTTCTTTCCCCTTTTCAGCTTGGATTTGTCAAATTAAGATCCACAACTACAAATATTTTTGAGTTTTCCTCAATTATTACCTAAGGATTTCGGAGGAAAATGCAAACTGATGTGGTCTACACTGATTTCAGTAAAGCATTTGACTCCGTTAATCATATCTTATTGCTTCATAAATTAGATCTAATTATTTAACTAACAGGACGCAAAGAGTCCTTTTTAACTCTTACCAATCTAAGCTCATATTTGTTACATCTGGGGTTCCTCAGGGTAGTCATCTTGGCCCTCTACTTTTTAACCTTTTTATACCCGCTACTCATAGAGTAGAAGGGTATTATAACTTTGTTTAAACCGAAAATGTATGTAACTGGCAGAAGGAGACACCTCCGACCCCATAAAGGAAATATATTCTGGCTCAGGATCAACAGCCGAGTCGATATAGCCATGTCCGTCTGTCCGTCTGTCTGTCTGTCCATCTGTCTGTCCTTGTGAAAATCTAGATCTCAGCTATTATAAGAGCTAGAACTACCAAATTTGGTGACAAAATGTGTTATTGCACCCTCATCAAGTTTATTGTGGATGTAGGCCACGCCCCCTTCCGCCCCCGTAAATCGAAAGAAATTGATTACAAGCTCAATTTTGATGCCATATTGTTCATTTTCGGTTTATATGATAACTTTAGCTAGCTAAAGATTTAATAAATATCTTATTGGACTTTCCGAACTTTCATTATCTCAAATTAATAATTTTTCAAACTTAAATGTTAAAATGCTTGATCTTATATTATCCTCTGAAGTAATGTTGCAAAACTATATTTCTAGAATTGATCCTTTAGTTTTACCTGAAGATCCTTACCATCCTACATTAGACTTGTCATTAAAAGTGCCTACTCTTGTGCAAACTGTAATTGCTTTTTCCAAATTAAAATCTCCCTGCTTTCGCAAGACCAATTTCATTAAGCTTAATAATTTGATTTTAAAAATGGTATACTAAGTTTGTGCAAAAGTATGTAACAGGGAAAAGGAGACATGGCAGACCCGCTAAAGTATATTTATTCTGGCTTAGGATCAACATCCGAGTCGATTGAACTATGTCCGTCTGTCCGTCTGTCTGTCCGTCTGTCAGTATGAACGTCGAGATCTCAGTTATTACAAAAGCAAGAGACACCGAATTTAACATGATGATTCCAGTATACCATACGCAGATCAAGTTTATTTCAAATTTGGAGTGCCACGCCTAGCGCCCCCGCAAATCGATAATTTTTAAATATTTAGGGAAGTATTTAGGTTACAGATTTCTGCTTTAGAATACGTAAAGATGTGCACGCATTTCCAAAATTACAATCCGATCGGGCAATAAATACAGAAATTATTAAAGAAAATGTTTTTCATAGTTCCGTTGCCCGCGTCATTACAGCATACCGTCTGCATCGTTTTAGCCTTTGTGGGTGTGTCTGTATGTGTGTGTGAGAGCGGGTTAATACTAGTTAGTGCAACTACGTAGTTGGTCGAATGGTATTTTACGCGCGCTCGACTGTAGATTTCTTTACTTGTTGTAAATCTATTAGTTCATTTTTTGATCAATGTGTTCCCTAAGCTTACCCAGTTAAATGTAATAGGCCACCTTGGTTTTCTCGTGAATTGATGCGTTTAAGAAATTTTGAAACACAGGTATTTTAAAAAGTTTAAATCTACTGGAAGTCCTTTGGACTATTCTCAGTATATCGTTGTTAGAGCTAACTTCTTTGCTCTAAATACACGCTGCTACAATGATTAGTTGAATAGTTGTCATCAAAAGTTTGCCCAGGACTCTAAGCAACTTTATAATTTTGTTAGTTTGAAACGTAAAACTAATAGATTTTCATCTCATCTTTTTTTTGAAAATAACAAAGCAACTAATGATCAGGCTGCTGCCGATTTGTTTGCGGACTTTTTTATATCTACTTACTCCACTGAAGCCTATACTCCTTCTATGCAATGTTATCCGTATTCTTTAAATAATTCTAACTCCTTTTTTGCCTTTCTATTAACGAAATCTCTTTACTAAGCTATCTTAAATTCTCTAAGCCTATATTTTCTCCCGGTCCTGATGGTGTTCCGGCATGTATACTTAGATTCTGTGCTGATACCATTTGTAAGCCTATATTTAAGTTGCTTGATTTGTCCTTAGCCACGAGTTACTTTTCGCCTATATGGAAGGATTCCTTCTCTATACCTTTTCACAAATGTGGCTCTAAGCAAGATGTGAAGAATTATAGGTGTATCTCTAAATTGTCCGCTATTCCTAAAATTTTTGAAAAATTTTTGACTTCACAATTAACACTTATGTGTAAGTCCGTTCTTGCCCTTATAAGCATGGATTTCTCAAATTAAGATCCACAACTACAAATATTCTTGAGTTTTCCTCAATTATTACCTATGGATTTCGGAGGAAAATGCAAACTGATGTGGTCTACACAAATTTCAGTAAGGCATTTGACTCCGTTAATCATAACTTATTGCTTCATAAATTAGATCTCATTGGTTTTCCTCAAAAACTTATTTTGTGGATATCTAATTATTTAACTAAGAGGACGCAAAGAGTCCTTTTTAACTCTTGCCGATCTAAGCTTATAGTTGTTACATCTGGGGTTCCTCAGGGTAGTCATCTTGGCCCTCTACTTTTTAACCTTTTTAATAATGACCTACCTTCTGTAGTAAAACAATCATCTATCCTTATGTACGCTGATGACGTTAAACTTTGTCTGACGTATAATGACAGAACTTTAAACTTTCTTCAAATGGATCTTGAAATGTTTTTTGCCTTCTACATCTTGACTGTTCTAAATGAAAAGTTAAGTCATTTTACAGAGGAAACCATCACGTCATGAACTACTCCTTTAATTTAACTCAACTTTTAAAATTAACTGAAGTAAATGATCTAGGTATTCTCTTTTATCAGAAATTGAAATTTGATCGACACGTTACACACATTGTTAACAAGGCTTTTCGTGTGCTTAGTTTCATTAAAAGATGGGACAAAGAATTTAATAATCCCTTTCCAACCAAGTTAATTTTTACTTCTCTTGAACATGGTTCTTGCGGTCCCCGCAGTACCAAATTTATTTATTTATTTATTATATTATTATTATATTTAACATCAACTAATGGCAGTTCATACAAAATTTTAAAAAATTTAATATTGCATTAAAAATTTTTCATATAATTAAGTTAAATTATCTTTAAGATTAAAAAAAATTAAAATTAAAAGTGAAGTAACTTTAAAACAACAATTTAACGACTAGTCTGGGGGAACAAAAGAATAATTAACAAGTAAGAAAGCTACATTCGAGTGTTCTCGACTGTAATATACCCGCTACCCAGCTGCTCGTACATCAAAATTATTTATGGAACAATAAAGAACGGCCATATTGACCATAAAAGGCCATGGACTTACAAAATTTATGCAAAGTCAAAATCTAAAACAAAAAAAATAATTTTTTGCACACATTTAATTTTTTATGCGGGTGGGACTCGAACCCATAAATGCATAATAGTTCTGTTCGTTTTGCAGTTCACAACTTAATCTTAAGGAGTAAAAAGTATTGAAAACGTATAACTTTTATTTAGGTACCAAAAAAGTCCAAGAGCTATCACTTAAACAGTAAAAACAAGTAAAGAAAGCTACAGTCGAGCGCGCCCGACAGTAAGATACCATTCGCCCAGTTTCGAAAGAAATTATCACACATTTAATTCCATTAAAAAAACAAGTTTATCCGCCACCTATTGTTTAAATTAGATCTATTTTTGAATCTACATCTACATCCATCTACATGTGAAAACTGCATAGCTTTACACATGCTACGGCCGAAACGAAGCATCGTGACGATGACGATGGAACCATCGACCATTTTCAATGGTCGAATGGTATAATAATAATTGATACCAAACGAAATGTGCCCTTTTAATACCTCTTTATATACTTGAATGGAAAGTGTTTTGGAGCACTCTAACTTTTAATAAATTTTGTTAAAACAAGTAAATAAAGCTACAGTCGAGCGCGCCCGACAGTAAGATACCATTCGCCAAGTTATCACATATTTAATTCCATCAAAAAACTCTGCACAAGTTTATCCTCCGCCTATTGTTTAGATTAGATTTATCTCTGAATAGCGCCATCTACATGTGAAAACGGCATAGCTTTACAGACGCTACGGCTGAAACGAAGCATTGTGACGATGACGTCACGACGCGCAGCACAGGCGCAAGCAGTGGAAATACGGAAAACGGAAACATGGATAACTTCTGTGTTTATGGCCCGATTGGATTGTAATTTGGGGAATAGATTTATATTGCAATTATTTGCGTGGCGACTCAAATTTCAAATAAATCTCATCTGCTCATGATTTATAGGAACCATCATGCCAAATTTGGTGTCTGTAACTGTAATACTTTCCTTAATATTCGTAAATTATCGATTTGCGTGGGCGGTGGGCGTGGCACCCCAAATTTAAAAAAACGCATTCTGCGCATAGTTTACGGGAACCATTATGCCAAACATGGATAACTTCTGTGTTTTTGATCCGATTGGATTGTAATTTGGGGAATAGATTTATATTGCAATTATTTATTTGCGTGGGCGGTGGGCGTGGCACCTCAAATTTCAAATAAATCTCATCTGCTCATGATTTATAGGAACCATCATGCCAAATTTGGTGTCTGTAACTGTAATACTTTCCTTAATATTCGTAAATTATCGATTTGCGTGGGCGGTGGGCGTGGCATAGTTTACAGAAACCATCATGCCAAATTTGGTATCTGTAACTGTAATTCTTTCCTTAACATTCGTAAGTTATCGATTTGCGTGAGCGGTGGGCGTGGAACCTCAAATTTTTAAAAACGCATTCTGCGCATAGTTTACAGGAACCATCATGCCAAATTTGTTGTCTGTAACTGTTCTTCTTTCCTTAAAATTCGTAAATTATCGATTTGCGTGGACGGTGGGCGTGGCACTCCAAATTTGAAATAAACCTGATCTGCGTATGGTATACAGGAACCATCATGTCAAATTTGGTGTCTCTAGCTTTTGTAATAGCTGAGATCTCGACGTTCATACAGACAGACGGACAGAAGGAGAGACGGACAGACGGACATGGCTCAATCGACTCGGCTGTTCATCCTGAGCCAGAATATATATACTTTATGGGGTCTGCCAAGTCTCCTTCTGCCTGTTACATAATTTTGCACAAACTTAGTATACAATTTTTGACCATTTTCAATGGTCGAATGGTATAAAAACGACCGATAGGTTCTATGGCATCTATACGATGTATCGGTCCGTACCGGCTCGTTCCGACTTATTTACAGCGGGCAGTAATAAGGAACATGTATACAAAAAGTTTCATTGAGGTTGCTCAAAAAGGGGTACAAAAACTTTTTTTTGGAAAAAATAAGAAAAGCTCGATCTCCCCCACCATGACACGCATGTATGCGGAATCGAACCTTGGACCCATTACCTAAGAGGTCCACCACTTCTCCATTCAGCCATTAAGGCATTACGCAAATTTTGCCAAAGTTACATTTTGAGACCATTCGGAAATTCTTGCACGACAAAAACAAAGTCTGAATGCATGATGCGTGTTGTTGTTGCTATTTATTCTCATAACTTAAACATACAATTAAATAAAAAATAAAAATAAAAAAATATAAAAAAAAAGCTGAGCTCTAACAATTGCACACAGCTGATTTAAGAGACTGTCACTTCTCCACTTGTTAACTAAGTTCATTGTGAGCCATTAAAAAAATTTAAATAAAATGCACGACCACCAACTAATGCATATTCAAAAATTAAAGTAAAAGTTCTTAAAAAAAATAGAGAAAAAGCTTAAGAGTCATGAACTGGGAATCGAACCACGGGCCTGTCGGCTCAAGAGTTCATCGCTTTTCCACTAAGCTACTCACGCTGCTATCCAACAACTTCAAAAATTTGCATTGTAAGGCATTCTTATTATTTCCTGTACAAATAAAGAATTTGCACTGCCGGCAGCGCTGCTTACAGCTATGGAAAACGTTAAGCTGAATAACTTCTGTGTTTATTATCCGATTGTTACCAATTCAGAGATCATCTGGCTAGCTATATTTATCATGCAAACCGAAAATGAACAATACGGCATCAAAATTGCGCTTGTAATCACTATCTTTTCGATCTACAAGGGCGGAAGGGGACGTGGCCAAAATCCAAAATAAACTTGATCAGCGTGCAATAATAACAAATATTGTCACCAAATTTGGTAGTCCTAGCTCTTATAATAGCTGAGATCTAGATTTTCCCACCGACAGACAGACAGACGGACGGACGGACATGGCTATATCGACTCGGCTGTTGATCCTGAGCCAGAATATATATACTTTATGGGGTCGGAGGTGTCTCCTTCTGCCTGTTACATACATTTTTGGTTTGAACAGAGTTATAATTCCCAACTACTCCATGAGTAGCGGGTATAAAAAAAATCGAAAAATAAACAGGTAAGAATGCTACAGTCGAGTGTGCTTTACTGTAAAATACCCGCTACCCAGCTGCTCTTACATCATTCACTTGAAGAACAAAAAAAAGGCTATAATCATATTTTGACCTTAAAAGGCTATGGACTTACAATATTTATGCAAATTCAAAATCTAAATAAAAAAAAAACACATTTTTGCACACATTTAATTTTTGATGCGGGCGGGAGTCGAACCCGTAAATGCATCATAGTACTGTTCGTTTTGCAGTCCACAACTTAACCCATTTCACCACCGTACACGCACACACCATTCGGCACAATGCTGCAAGCAGAGCTGCTGGCAGCGCTGCTTACAGCTAAGGAAAACGTTAAGCTAAATAACTTCTGTGTTTATTATCCGATTGTTACCAAATTTTCAGAGATCATCTGTCTAGCTATAGTTATCATGTAAACCAAAAATGAACAACATGGCATCAAAATTGCGCTTGTTTTCAAGTTTTTTCGATTTACAGGGGCGGAAGGGGGCGTGGCAAAAATCCAAAATAAACTTGGATAAAAAAAAATAAACTAGCACATACTGTCACCAAATTTGGTAGTTCTAGCTCTTATAATAGCTGAGATCTAGATATTCACACGGACAAACCGACGGACAGACGGACATGGCTATATCGACTCGGCTGTTGATCCTGAGCCAGAATATATATACTTTATGGGGTCGGAGGTGTCTCCTTCTGCCTGTTACATACATTTTCGGTTTGAACAAAGTTATAATACCCTTCCACTCTATGAATAGCGGGTATAAATAGAAGATGAAGCAGTAAACAAGTTCAAAGTACAAATCAAAATCGAAATTAAGCAAAACACAATTTGTTAGTTTTAATTAGGCATGCACACGCGATAGAACGAATTCCTGATTATAAAAGTGTTAAAAGTGATTAGTTCTGTTATTTAATTCAATTAAACGCCGGGCTTAATAAAGAAAGTTCAAGATGCGGGGAGCACAGAAAAAACGCTTCCGTTCACTTGGAAGTATCAAGACGAAATTGAGTCTTTTCAAAAGCAGTTTCTTCTTTTCGCTTTACGTAGTTTCAACTGGGTTTCAGGAGTAGATTTACCACCTTATCATAATCGGCTTTTTTTAATTAGCCTTCCTACTTTAGCTAACCGTCGTATTATGTTAAGTGTGTTGTTTATCATAAAACTAATAAGATTTGGGGTTGATTCCCCTTCTTTACTTAGTCAACTTAACTTTAGTATTCCTTCTAGAGTTACCCGTAATTTTCAGCCATTATCATTAGACTTTTGTTCCAGTAATTATAGCTGGCATGACCCTTTCCGTCTTGTCTGCGATCATTATAATAAATTTTTTAGACTTCTCAACTTAGAGTCCTTTCTTTCTTACATAAAAATTTTTATTCTTAACTCATTTATACTTCATGTTAATAACTAATATTAACATTTCTGGTCTGATTGGGTTTTTCTGGGTTTTCCCCAATCCATTGCAACAAATGTTGGATCGGCTAGAAATTTTGTTTTTTTCCCGGAATTAAATTAAATTAAATTATAATAAAATAAATGTTATAATTTAAATAAATTATATTTCATTTAAAAATTTTGAGCCTAATTAAAATTAAAATTTAATTATTAAATCAAATTACATAGCTTTAATCAAAACCGCTTATGTTAAAGCGTTTTTCTTTATACATATATATTCATTTTTAGACAATGGATTTTAAAAAAACACATGGTCAATTGTGTATGTCGAAATGTGCGTAAGAGGTAGAAGGACGCATCTGCGACCCCATAAAGTATTTATATTCTTTCTCAGGATCACGAGCCGAGTCGATTAATCCATGTCTGTCTGTCCGTCTGTCCGTCTGCATGAACGCCTATATCTCAGAAACTAAAAATGCTAGAGCCACCAAATTTGGTGACAACACTTATGTGAATCATACGCTGTAAATTTTTTATTAAAATTTGGGTCACGCCTACTTCCTCCCCCGCACTTCGAAAAACCGTATTGCAAGCGCCTATATCTTAGAAACTAAAAAAGCTAGAGCGACCAAATTTGGTGAAAACACTTATGTGAATCATATGCTGTAAAATTTTTATTAAAATTTGGGACACGCCTACTTCCGCCTCCGCAAATCGATTAACCGTATAGCAGGCGCAATAATAAAGCGAGAGTATTCAGTTTTGGTGGGAATGATAACTATCCCCACCTAAACAATCGCTGAAAAGTTGGTTCCGATCGGATAATGAACATAAAAGTTATTTAACGTTTCATATAGATTTGCACTGCGTCCACTGCAAGCAAGCAAGCGGTGTTTTTTATTCAAGCAGTGTTTTTTTCCAACTGTTTGGACTGCTTGGGGTCTAACTGAAAATTATATGTGTTGTTTATTATTTTTCTTTGAAAAACACGTTTACCAATAAGAGTTACCTAAATCTGATTTTTTTCATAACCTTGAAAAATCCATAGTCTTATACAGTCAACACTTGACTGTAGCCGATCTTACTTGTTATATCTGCTTTTCTGTTAATCTTACGCTATAAATTGACTTAAAATTAATAAATAAAAATTAAAAATTAATAAATAAATATTGTACTTGTACGGTGGTAAAATGGGTTAAAATGTGGACTGCAAAACAAACAGAACTATTATGCATTTACGGTTTCGAGTCCCACCCGCATCAAAAATTAAATGTGTGCAAATATTTTTAAACCTTTGTTCAAACCGTGTGTAATGTATGTAACAGGCAGAAGGAGAAATCTCCGACCCCATAAAGTATATATATTTTGGCTCAGGATCAATAGCCGAGTCGATATAGCCATGTCCGTCTATCCGTCTGCCCGTCATTGTGAAAATCTAGATCTCAGCTATTATAAGAGCTAGGACTACCATATTTGGTGACAGAATGTGTTATTATTGCACGCTAATGTGCAAGTTTATATTCGATTTAGAACACGCCTCCTTCCGCCCCCGTAAATAGAAAAAAATTAATTACAATCCCAGTTTTGATGCCATATTGTTTTTTCAGTTTATAATATAACTATAGCTAGCCAGATGATCTCTGAAAATTTGGTAACAATCGGATAGCAAACACAGAAGTTATTATTACTTATAAGTTTTCCATAGCAGTAAGCAGCTCTGTTGGCAGCGCTGCTTGCAGCATTGTACCGAATAGTGTGTGCTTGTACGGTAGTGAAATGGGTTAAACTGTGGACTGCAAAACGAACAGTACTATTATGCATTTACGGGTTCGAGTCCCGCCCGCATCAAAAATTAAATGAGTCCAAAAATTTTTTTATAGCCAATAATCATAGAGTAGAAGGGTATTATACGAGGGTCGTTTGATAAGTCCGTGACTTTTTGAATAAAATATATTTTTTTCGTCAAAGAAGCGTTTTATTTCTCAACATAATCTCCTTTTAGCTCTATACATTTAGTCCAGCGTTTTTCCAATTTTTTTATTCCTTCCAAATAATAGGTTTTCTCAAGGCCCTCAAAATAGTCGTTTGTTTCTGTGATGACCTCTTCATTTGACCCGAATCTCTTACCGCCGAGCCATTTCTTCATGTTTGGAAACAAAAAATAGTCACAGGGGGCTAAATCTGGAGAATATGCTGGATGGGGTAGCAGTTCGTAGCCCAATTTATGAAATTTTGCCATGCTGACTACACACGTGTGCACCCGTGCATTGTCCTGATGGAACAGCACTTTTTTTTCGCCAAATGCGGTCGTTTCTGCTTCAAATCAATATCGAATCTGTCCAAAAGCTCTGAATAATATTCGCCGGTGATCGTTTTACCCTTTTCAAGGTAATCGATGTGAATGATACCTTGTGCATCCCAAAAAACTGTGGCCATGACCTTGTTGGCCGACAGACCCACCTTGGCCTTCTTTGGTGCACGTTCACCCGGAGAAACCCACTGTCTTGATTGTTCTTTGGTCTCTGGTGTGGTGTGGTGGATCCATGTTTCGTCTACGGTAACGAAACGGCGCAAAAATTCGTTTGGATTGCGGTTGAACATCGCCAAACACTCCTTTGAAATGGTCACACGGTTGCGCTTATGGTCGTGTGTGAGCAATCGCGGCACCCATCGCGCGGAAAGCTTTTTCATGTCCAAATATTCATGTAAAATGTGATGTACCCGTTCAGTTGAGATGCCTACAGCCTCAGCTACCTCACGCACTTTCATTCTCCGATCATCCAATATCATTCCATGGATTTTGTCGACGATTTCTGGCATGACGACCTCTTTTGGGCGACCTGAACGTTCGGCATCACTTGTACTGGTACGACCACAACGGAACTCAGTAAACCATTTCTTAACCATTGAAATTGATGGTGCAGAGTCCCCATAATATTTATCAAGTCTTTCCTTGGTTTCGGTGATGGATTTTTTACGCAAAAAATAATGCTTAATTAGCACACGAAATTCACTTTTTTCCATTTTCGTTAAAATTCACGAGATCGTCTGCTTTCAATGCCTATAAAACGCAAACCAAAAAACGCAGCTTTCTCAAAATTTTACAGTCAGCTGTTAATCGATAACTGCTGACAGGAGCAGTGTTGTATTTAGAGCAGGTGCGCGGCAAATACAAAAAGTCACGGTCTTATCAAACGACCCTCGTAACTTTGTTCAAACCTAATATGTATGTAACAGGCAGAACCCATAAAAGTGTATATATTCTGGCTCAGGATCAACAGCCGAGTCGATATAGCCACGTCCGTCTATCCGTCTGCCCGTCCTTGTGAAAATCTAGATTTCAGCTATTATAAGAGCTAGAACTACCAAATTTGATGACAAAATGTGTTATTATTGCACGTTAATCAAGTTTATTTTGGATTTACGCCTCGACCCCGTAAATCGAAAAGAAATTTAATTCAAGCGCAATTTTGATGCCATATTGTGCATTTTCGGTTTTCATGATAATTATAGCTAGCCAGATGATCTCTGACAATTTGGTAACAATCGGATATTAAACACAGAAGTTATTCAGCTTAACGTTTTCCATAGCTGTAAGCAGCTCTGCTGGCAGCGCAGATTCTTTATTTGTATAGGAAATAATAAGAATGTCTTACAATGGAAATTTTTGCAGTTGTTGGATAACAGCGTGAGTAGCTTAGTGGAAAAGCGATGAACTCATGAGCCGACAGGCCCGTGGTTCGATTCCCAGTTCATGACGCTTAAGCTTTTTCTCTATTTTTTTTAAGAACTTTTACTTTAATTTTTGAATATGCATTAGTTGGTGGTCGTGAATTTCATTTAAAATTTTTTAATGGCTCACAATGAACTTAGTTCATAAGTGGAGAAGCGACAGTCTCTTAAATCAGCTGTGTGCAATTGTTAGAGCTCAGCTTCTTCTTATATTTTTTTTATTTTTATTTTTTATTTCATTGTATGTTTAAGTTATGAGAATAAATAGCAACAACAACACGCATCATACATTCAGACATTGTTTTTTGTCGTGCAAGAATTTCCGAATGGTCTCACAATGTAACTTTGGCAAAATTTGCGTAATGGCTTAATGGTAATGGGTCCAAGGTTCGATTCCGCATGCATGCGTGTGTCATGGTGGGGGAGATCGAACTTTTCTTATTTTTTCCAAAAAAAGTTTTTGCCTCCCTTTTTGAGCTACCTTCATGAAACTTTGTAAAAGTTATCAAGTAACCCGCGCACTCAGAGTGCCCAGCCCTCGCAGGGCATAGCGCTGACGCTGCAAGGCAGCAAGTCAGTGGCCGAGTAGCGAGCGTTGCGCTGATGCAATATGCTAAGCCAATGCCCGAGCAACAAAGTCAGCTATGGTAACATGATTCTTGCAAGTGTCGCAAGAGCATAGTTATGATTATGCTGAGTCGGCTTGCCGGCTATGACTTAGCTGCTTGAGCTCGAATTCTGTAGGTTAGTGGTTAAGCATTTTTGTATTCTTGATTCAGTTCTGTGTATGATTTAATAGAATAACCTCACTTTACTCCGGCAGCTAGCCGCACATAAGCAATTTATTGTAATTAATTGATATTACTACTGACGCCCAACGTTTTTTTAAGAAGCCACACCCGTTAGAAATGTAAGTGGAATGTTTAGTTTGAAAACTTTAAGTCGTGTTAAGTGTTAAAATATATAAAGTAATATAAAATCGCAAACGAAACAGTGAGACAACACGAAACTCGGATTACAAAATATAAAATATCTGCGCGCAATTTATTCCCCCTGTTGTGAAATATTTGTTGTTTTCGCTGCTACACTGTGCGTGTCAATCTTGTCTGCTAAAGCTGATGCGTTGGGTACGTAGGGAAATTAAGCAAGAATACGATAGTGACGACAGCTTGAACGTACTAAATATAAGTGAAATTGCTGAGCAAGAAGAACTCGCTATGAATATCGACGCGAATCAGTTAAATGCCATTATAGACGGTGCCGTTAGAAGCGCGTTAGCCGAACAGAAGAACCGCTTAAAGATAGAGTTCCGAGCAGAGGTTGAGGCTATACAACAGCGAGTGAACAGTTTATAGATAGATACACCACAGGTAGAAGTCTATAGCCGCATAAGTATAGACCACAGTGTTAAGTGCGAGGTAAAACTTGATATCGTACAATCTATCCCAGAATTCGACGGCAAACAAAGTGAGTACGTGGCTTGGCGGCAGTCAGCCGTTGACGCGTATGAAATTTTTAGGCCATACCAGAAGAGTGAGGCGCACTATCAAGCCGTCACGATTTTAAGAAATAAAATTCGTGGCCCGGCAAGAGCGCTATTAGTGTCACATAGTACGGTATTGAATTTCGACGCCATAATTGCTAGGTTAGATGTAACTTACGCAGATAAGACTTCACTTCGAGTCTTGCGCCAAAAATTGGAAATGGTTAGGCAAGGTACTATGACGAAGTGCAAAGAACTTTGACACTTGTGACTAATAAAATCGTTATGTCACACGATGCGAACGGTGCCGCGTTACTTAATGCTGAAGTGAGAAATGATGCACTTCACGCCTTCATTTCAGGTCTGAAGAGATCTTTGAAAGCAATAGTATTCCCCGCGCAACCCAAAGATTTGCCGACCGCACTAGCCTTAGCCGTTGAAGCCGAGGCAAGCATTGAGCGAAGTATGTTCGGTAATTTCTATGCCAAGGCAATGGAAGAGAGAAATCATGCTTCTGAAGGCAGTAGGCACCCAAACCGCCAGTATGATAGGCAGGGTAGGAGTGGTGGTAATGAGCGGGCCCCCGAAAGGAATCCGTACTATACGAAGAGACAGGGTCAGAGTAGGCCTGAGCAGGCAGAAAACACCCAAAAGAATAACGACAGGCCACCACAAGAGCCCATGGAAGTGGACTCATCTTCTAAGTTCAGGCAGCAGACTAATTGGAACCCCCAAAAGACAAAAGAGATCGAAATCAGAAAAGAAGTAGTAACTTCGAACGTATGACTGGACAGAGACGGCAGAGGGTGAACAACATAAGTCAACAGACTCAACCTGAGGACTCGCAAAAGTATCAGGAGGCAGCTGCGGCAGCCGTAGCTAGCATAGAAGATGATAGTGACTCTGGCAATGAGGCCGGACTGCTCAATTTTTTAGAGGATGCTCCCGGTTGCCATTTGTCGAAAAGCAGCTGGCTGGGAGAAAACTAAAGATACTAATCGACACTGGAGCGGCCAAAAACTATATTAAGCCCATAAAGGAGCTCAAAGGAGTAGTATCGGTCGACTCCCCATTTGTTGTTAGTTCCATACACGGCTCTAACAAAATAAATAAAAAATGTTACATGTACATTTTTGGGCAAAAGACCCCATTCTTTCTGCTTGACTCTTTAAATACGTTCGATGCCATCATAGGCCTAGATTTGTTAACACAAGTAGGGGCTACATTGGACTTAAAGTCTAGCACGATCAATTACGGTACCACAACAGAAATGTTGCAGTACCATAAGTGCGATAATGTAAATTTCACCCGTGTTGACGACATAGTAGTCCCGTCAACAATCAAAAGCGAATTTAAGAAGATGATGTTGAGCAGAATTAAGGCATTTTCGACCCCTAACGAGGCACTGCCTTTCAACATATTAGTCGTTGCGACAATTCGCACAACCGACAACAACCTCATTTACTCCAAGCTCTACCCACATCCAATGGGAGTAGCCGAGTTTGTGAACAAGGAAGTAAGGAACTTGTTGCATAATGGGATCATTCGCCCCTCTAAGTCGCCATACAACAATCTTACTTGGGTGGTTGACAAAAAGGGTTTTGATGAACACGGGAATAGAAATAAGAGACTGGTAATCGATTTTAGAAAACTAAATGAACAAACTATACCAGATAGGTACCCTATGCCCAATATTGCCATGATCTTAGCCAATTTAAGTAAAGCTAAATACTTCACCATGTTAGACCATAAGTCTGGCTACCATCAGAAAAAACGTCATTTTCTGTCAACGGGGGCAAGCACGTGTTCTGTCGACTGCCTTTCGGATTAAAAAATGCTGGAAGCATTTTTCAAAGAACAATAGATGTCGTTTTGCGGGAGCAGATAGGTAAGACGTGCTATGTATACATAGATGACGTCATAATCTTCTCTGAAAATGAGCCCGATCATGTTAAGCATATTGACTGGGTCCTGAAATGCCTCTGTGACGCCAACATGAATGTGTCAAGAGAAAAGACCCATTTTTTCAAAGTAAGCGTAGAATACTTAGGCTTTATTGTAACAAAAAAAGCTAAAACGGACCCTGAAAAAGTGCGCGCTATTCGAGAGTTCGAAGAAACCAAAAGTTTGTACGCCCTCAGGTCTTTTTTGGGTCTTGCCAGTTACTATAGAAGATTTATTAAGGACTTTGCAGCGATTGCAAGACCTTTGACAAACTTACTTAGGGGCGAGAATGGCTCCGTTAGTAAGCATATGTCGAGGAAAATTCCTATCACTTTCAATGACACAGAAAGAGAGACATTCGATAGGGTAAGAAATATTCTGGCATCAGAAGACGTCATGTTAAGATATCCGGACTTTAAGAAGCCCTTGACTTAACGACAGATGCTTCCGCGCATGGAATCGGGGCTGTGCTTTCGCAGGAAGGCAAGCCAATTACCATGATTTCTAGAACCCTAAAGGAATGCGAGACGAACGAGAGGGAACTACTCGCAATAGTATGGGCACTGGGAAAGTTACAGCAGTATTTGTATGGAACACGCGACATCAATATCTATACAGATCATCAGCCCCTAACGTTCGCGGTTTCAGATAGGAATCCAAATGCCAAATATAAAGATGGAAGGCCTTTATTGACGAACATAATGCCAAAATTTTTTACAAGCCCGGTAAAGAAAACTTTGTGGCACACGCGCTTTCGCGCCAAAATATTAATGCTATGCAAAACGAGATAGAGTCCGATGTTGCCACTATACACAGTGAGCTATCGTTGACCTACACTATTGATGCCACAGATAAGCCGCTTAATTGCTTCAAGAACCAGATAATTCTGGAAGAAGCACAGTTTCCGTTGAAACGCACATTTGTGCTTTTCCGCGAGAAAATTAGGCACACCATATATTTCACTCGGGATGACGAAGCTCTCCGCGAGCTGAAACAAGTGGTGCAACCAGGCGTGGTAAATGCAATTCATTTCAATCTCCACACCTTGGCTTATATACAAGACGAATTGGTAAGGGTTTTTCCGGCAACTAAATTTTGGCATTGCAAAAATCTTGTAACTGACATTACTGACCAGAACGAACAAAGGGAAATCGTTATAACTGAGCATAGTCGCGCCCATAGGGCCGCACAAGAAAATGTTAAACAAATTCTGTGCGACTATTATTTCCCAAAAATGTCTAAGCTGGTATCGGAGGTAATAGCCAACTGTAAGATATGCACTAAAGCTAAGTATGATAGGCATCCAAAGAGACAACAGCTTGGTGTGACACCGGTACCAACATATGCCGGCGAGATGCTGCACATCGATATATTTTCTACTGATAAAAAACAGTTCTTAACATGTATCGATAAATTTTCTAAGTTTGCCATCACGCAGCCGATAGTATCTCGGTAAATTCTTTTCCGAAAACCAAGACAATATACTGTGACAATGAAGCAGCATTCAATTCAGAGACTATCACGTCTCTATTAAAAAAACCAATTCGGGATTGAAGTGGTCAATGTGCCCCCGATGAATAGCTTATCGAACGGGCAGGTGGAACGCTTCCACAGTACATTATCAGAAATAGCGAGATGTCTTAAGTTAGAAAAGAAATTTGAAGACACAATTGAGCTTATAATGCAAGCGACCGTTAGGTACAACGTACGATTCATTCACGCGTCAACCGAAGAATTCAAGGAGAACATTAGGAGCAAAATAACTAACGCTCAGCAGGCTCAGCTAGATCGAAATATTGCATCAAGCAAAATAGGGTTTTTGAAGTAGGGGAAAAAGTATTTGTAAACAGTAATAAAAGATTGGGCAACAAGCTGACCCCCTTGTGTTCTGAGGAGACCATTCAAGCAGACCTAGAAACGTCTGTTCTTATTAAAGGGAGGGTGGTCCACAAGGACAACCTAAGGTAGCTGCTCATATTTTCTTTTTCTTTCATAAATCATAATAACCAAGTTAAGAATAGTTGTAAATGCGCGAATCACAGACTACTCGCATTCCAATTACATTCCCGTTATAGACGGAGAAGTAATGGTATGGGAGCAACGCAGCTATTTACGACATTTGACTAACCTTACAGAGTTCGCTGCGATGTTAGACGAGACTGACAGATTGACAATTTATTCCCCCAATCGCATATGCGAAAACTTTTAGATATAGATATTGATCATGCCAGAAACTTGTTGTCCGCTTTAAAAGTTCACCACCGTATAGCCACCGTATAGACTTTTTGGGTACCGTATTAAAGGTAGTAGCTGGAACACCGGACGCCACAGATTTCGAAAGAATTTGAATGACTGAGTCCCAACTCATAGAATCCAACAATAGACAAGTGGTGATTAACACCATAGCACAAAAACGCATTAATGAGCTTACGGAGACCGTAAATAAATTACTTAAATAAAGAAAGGGAGACCTTACAGGCACACCCCACTTTTACGAGTCATTGCTGGCAACAAATAGAATGCTAATTTCGGAAATTCAGAATTTAATGTTGTCTATCACGTTAGCTAAATCTAATATTATAAATCCTAGTATTTTTGACCACGACGACTTAAAGTCCATTCTAATTGAACATCCCACAGAGGTGCCCATAGTCAACCTGTGGAAGTATCTAATATAAAGATCTTCCAGTCCCATAGCATAGTCCGTATATTAATTGACTACCCCCATATTAAGTTTATTTGTAGGAAAGTAACAATGTTTCCCGTGGCATACAAAAACATCATGCTCCAGCTGACAGACGACACAGTGGCGGAATGCACCAGCGGAATTATGGCTGTCACAGACTGCGCGACCACTAGCTACACCTCCTTCTGCAAATTAGCGGATCATAAAACCTGCGCCAGCGGCTTGCACTCGGGAGGTTCAGATCTCTGCCATACTCAGGCCAGCCACCTTAAGCCGATTACATTGGTGGATGAGGGAACAATAATTATCAACGACCATCCGGCACAAGTCAGTACAGATGACGGACCAGAGAGATTGGTACGAGGCACAAATTTAATAACGTTCCAGCGTCTAGCTATCATAAACGGGACCAAATACGTAAACCGCAAGATGGCATTAAGTAAGGCACCAGGAGTAGCTAAGTCCCCATTGCTGAACGTCATCGGCCACGACCCAGTACTAAGTCTACCACTACTGAACCGGATGAACGAGCATAACCTCCGAGTGATCCGAGAAGTTAAGGATCATGCAGAAACCCAGTGGTCGCCCAAAGTCTGGTTTTCGGCCGGGGTAGGAGTCAGTCTGGTCTCCAGCGGTTCTATCCTTCTCTGCCTGGTTCTGAGAAGAAGACTAGCGTCGAGGGAGATAAAAAACTGATGGACTTATATAGAGTGCCCCGGGACGGCGCAACTTTAAAGGGGGAGCAGTTATCTAGTAACCTGCGCACTCAGAGTGCCCAGCCCTCGCAGGGCATAGCGCTGACGCTGCAAGGCAGCAAGTCAGTGGCCGAGTAGCGAGCGTTGTGCTGATGCAATATGCTAAGCCAATGCCCGAGCAACAAAGTCAGCTATGGTAACATGATTCTTGCAAGTGTCGCATAGAGCATAGTTATGATTATGCTGAGTCGGCTTGCCGGCTATAACTTAGCTGCTCGAGCTCGAATTCTGTAGGTAAGTGGTTAAGCATTTTTGTATTCTTGATTCAGTTCTGTGTATGATTTAATATAATAAACTCACTTTACTCCGGCAGCTAGCCACACATAAGCAATTTATTGTAATTAATTGATATTACTGCTGAGCCACAAGGCCAATAGTATCTGAAGGTGAAGTCAAGCCTTCCAGCCTAATCCTCCTAAATAGTGCCACGCCTCGTTGGAAGAAGGAAGATCAAATTTACTTATACATGTTTCTTATTGCTGCCCGCTGTAAATAAGTCGGAACGAGCCGGTACGGACCGATACATCGTATAGATGCCATAGAACCTTTCGGTCGTTTTATTAACAAAATTTATTAAAATTTAGAGTGCTCTAGAACACTTTCCATTCAAGTATATAAAGAGGTATTAAAAGGGCACAAATCGTTTTTTACATGCACGTATTCGATTTATAGTCCTCAACAGGTAGAATTATTATTTTTACCTGAATAAAAGTTATGCGTTTTCAATACTTTTTACTCCTTTTGCCGGCAGCTCTGCTTGCAGCATTGTGCCGAATAGTGTGTGCGTGTATGGTGGTGAAATGGGTTAAGTTGTGGACTGCAAAACGAACAGAACTATTATGCATTTGCGGGTTCGAGTCCCACCCGCATCAAAAATTAAATGTGTGCAAAAATTACTTTTTATACCCGCTACTCATAGAGTAGAAGGGTATTATAACTTTGTTCAAACCGAAAATGTATGTAACAGGCAGAAGGAGACACCTCCGACCCCATAAAGTATATATATTCTGGCTCAGGATCAACAGCCGAGTCGATATAGCCATGTCCGTCTGTCCGTCTGTCTGTCCGTGTGAAAATCTAGATCTCAGCTATTATAAGAGCTAGGACAGCCAATTTTGGTGACAATATGTGTTATTATTGCACGCTGTTCAAGTTTATTTTGGATTTTGGCCACGCCCCCTTCCGCCCCCGCAAATCGAAAAAACATTGATAACAAGTGCAATTTTGATGCCATATTGTTCATTGTTTACATGATAACTATAGCTAGCCAGATGATCTCTGAAAATTTGGTAACAATCGGATAATAAACACAGAAGTTATGAAGAAAATGTATGTAGAAAATGTATGTAACAGGCAGAAGGAGACACCTCCGACCCCATAAAGTATATATATTCTGGCTCAGGATCAACAGCCGAGTCGATATAGCCATGTCCGTCTGTACGTCTAGATCTCAGCTATTACAAAAGGTAGAGACACCTAATTTCCTGTATACCATAGGTAGATCGAGTTTATTTTCAATTTTTGATGTCGCGCCCACCGCCCACGCAAAACGATAATTACGATTATTAGGAAAAGTATTGAAGTTATGGCTTTCTACTTTGGTATAAACATAGATAATTACAATATAAATCTATTTTCAAAATTACAATCCGATCGAACAATAAACACAGAAGATATTCATCTAAACGTTTTCCATAGTTACACTCTTTGCGCCTTTGCAGCATATCGTGACGTCATCGTCAAATTTCCACATTTTTCCTAAATTTGCGTATTATTTAAAATTCATTAAGAATATTTAAAGCTTTTAAAAATGTTTTAAAAATATTAACTGTCAATTTTCCTAATTTCAAAATATTTAAAAATTTCTATAATTTATTAAAATTTTTTTTTATACTTCCCACTTTTCCAAAGTTCCATAATTTTTAAAATTGCTTATCAATGAAAAAGGGATTAAGTCTTTGTTTCCCTTTTGATTTTTCTTGCCTTTCTTATCATTTCTAATATTCTAATATTCTATTCTAATATTCAGTTACCACTGTATTTAGTTAGTGGTTTCGGCATCTTTAGCAGTAAGAGATGTTGTGCCAGCGCTGACACTTTTGATTGTATTCCCAGCAGTATGCGTTGCAAGACTTCCCATACAGCGCCAACTGCCTGCGCCAACTACCTGTGCCTGCATCTGCGTGTACGTCGGCGTCGATTGTAATCAACACGCTGGGATCAATCAGCAAACTTTAAAACTGAACGCCACACAGCAGTCAGCTCGAATGAATCCATCAAACGTATCAATCATGATGACAGGTCACAGTGCGAGCACAGTATAACTGGAAAAGACCAGGCCAGACCAGACACAGGCAGGACCAGGCAACAGGCAGCAGGTCCAGTTTTAGCTTTTCCTAACATGTCTGTGAAACGTATCAGTTGTTGTTTTTGTTGTAGTTGGCGTTGCCTCACTTGTGAAGTCTCCACGCGCGTTGCGCCCATTAAATTCGAATAATCTTAGTTGTTGTTGCTTTTTTTTCATCAATCTCCCCACTCTGGACTCGAGTTGCAACTGTCGCATATAACAGCTGGACACGGTGCTTGTGTGAGACGCTGCAGGCAGGCAGGCAGCATCAGCCCAACTGATTTGAAATTCTTAAGTGATTTTGATTACTTGAGGTATTGATATTTTGACTTGTACGTTGATTAGATAGTTGAAGGCTTGTTAGATGCATGTTAGCAGCAGCAGCGGCCTCAGACCGGTCTCACTGGCTGCATGTCTTGGTCTTGGTCTCTACGTCTCCATTTTCGTCTGCATCTGCGTAATGCGCCTGGCTTGATGTTGATTATAATTTAATTATAAGCAATCTGTAACAAGTAAATGGCTTGCATGGTGCTCTCACTCCATGGCACTCCTGGTCATGGCGCATAATTTAGCAGGCAGGTGCAGCAGCTTTATTAGCTTAGACGTCTCAGTCCGAGCCCGCTGCATGACTAATAATAGTCATGGGCCGGTCACATTCTGCTCTCTTGCCACATTTGCCACCGGCACAAACCATACTTATTCTCAATCTGCTTGGCTTGGGCAGCCACGATGTCTGCTAACGAAAGTTGCAGACATTTGAGTGACTGAAGCAAGGCAAAATGCTGTAGAAATTTCCCCTTGCGATTTGCGGCTAATCCCATGGAAAATAATATAGACAGAGAGATATTCTCTCTTAAGACTTGCTGGCTTTATATGTAGAATTTGTAGCAAGGAGGTACCAAGCGATACAATTCTATTAAAACGATTTAAGTAGGCTGAGTTGCTTCTGTCTTAATTTCTGACTACGTAAGCTCTCAATGTGTTTGGATTTTCAGTCCCCTCTCAGCTCTCAATTGAGACTGGACTGGGTTTTTTTTTCTCTGGGTGAGACTGGAATCTCATTTTTTTCTCAGGGTGGGACTGGAATCTCTTTTTATACCCGCTACTCATAGAGTAGAAGGGTATTATAACTTTGTTCAAACCGAAAATGTATGTAACAGGCAGAAGGAGACACCTCCGACCCCATAAAGTATATATATTCTGGCTCAGGATCAACAGCCGAGTCGATATAGCCATGTCCGTCTGTCCGTCTGTCTGTCCGTGTGAAAATCTAGATCTCAGCTATTATAAGAGCTAGGACAGCCAAATTTGGTGACAATATGTGTTATTATTGCACGCTGATCAAGTTTATTTTGGATTTTGGCCTCGCCCCCTTCCGCCCCCGCAAATCGAAAAAACATTGATAACAAGTGCAATTTTGATGCCATATTGTTCATTTTCGGTTTACATGATAACTATAGCTAGCCAGAAAATCTCTGAAAATTTGGTAACAATCGGATAATAAACACAGAAGTTATTCAGCTTAACGTTTTCCATAGCTGTAAGCAGCGCTGCCGGCAGCGCTGCTTGCAGCATTGTGCCGAATCGTGTGTGCGTGTACGGTGGTGAAATGGGTTAAGTTGTGGACTGCAAAACGAACAGTACTATTATCCATTTACGGGTTCGAGTCCCGCCCGCATCAAAAATTAAATGTGTGCAAAAATGTTTTTTTTTTTTATACCCGCTACTCATAGAGTAGAAGGGTATTATAACTTTGTTCAAACCGAAAATGTATGTAACAGGCAGAAGGAGACACCTCCGACCCCATAAAGTATATATATTCTGGCTCAGGATCAACAGCCGAGTCGATATAGCCATGTCCGTCTGTACGTCTAGATCTCAGCTATTACAAAAGGTAGAGACACCTAATTTCCTGTATACCATAGGTAGATCGAGTTTATTCTCAATTTTCGATGTCGCGCCCACCGCCCACGCAAAACGATAATTACGATTATTAGGAAAAGTATTGAAGTTATGGCTTTCTGCTTTGGTGTAAACATAGATAATTACAATATAAATCTATTTTCAAAATTACAATCCGATCGAACAATAAACACAGAAGATATTCATCTAAACGTTTTCCATAGTTACACTCTTTGCGCCTTTGCAGCATATCGTGACGTCATCGTCAAATTTCCACATTTTTCCTAAATTTGCGTATTATTTAAAATTCATTAAGAATATTTAAAGCTTTTAAAAATGTTTTAAAAATATTAACTGTCAATTTTCTTAATTTCAAAATATTTAAAAATTTCTATAATTTATTAAACATTTTTTTTTATACTTCCCACTTTTCCAAAGTTCCATAATTTTTAAAATTGCTTATCAATGAAAAAGGGATTAAGTCTTTGTTTCCCTTTTGATTTTTTTTGCCTTTCTTATCATTTCTAATATTCTAATATTCTATTCTAATATTCAGTTACCACTGTATTTAGTTAGTGGTTTCGGCACCTTTAGCAGTAAGAGATGTTGTGCCAGCGCTGACACTTTTGATTGTATTCCCAGCAGCATGCGTTGCAAGACTCCCCATACAGCGCCAACTGCCTGCGCCAACTACCTGTGCCTGCATCTGCGTGTACGTCGGCGTCGATTGTAATCAACACGCTGGGATCAATCAGCAAACTTTAAAACTGAACGCCACACAGCAGTCAGCTCGAATGAATCCATCAAACGTATCAATCATGATGACAGGTCACAGTGCGAGCACAGTATAACTGGAAAAGACCAGGCCAGACCAGACACAGGCAGGACCAGGCAACAGGCAGCAGGTCCAGTTTTAGCTTTTCCTAACATGTCTGTGAAACGTATCAGTTGTTGTTTTTGTTGTAGTTGGCGTTGCCTCACTTGTGAAGTCTCCACGCGCGTTGCGCCCATTAAATTCGAATAATCTTAGTTGTTGTTGCTTTTTTTTTCATCAATCTCCCCACTCTGGACTCGAGTTGCAACTGTCGCATATAGCAGCTGGACACGGTGCTTGTGTGAGACGCTGCAGGCAGGCAGGCAGCATCAGCCCAACTGATTTGAAATTCTTAAGTGATTTTGATTACTTGAGGTATTGATATTTTGACTTGTACGTTGATTAGATAGTTGAAGGCTTGTTAGATGCATGTTAGCAGCAGCAGCGGCCTCAGACCGGTCTCACTGGCTGCATGTCTTGGTCTTGGTCTCTACGTCTCCATTTTCGTCTGCATCTGCGTAATGCGCCTGGCTTGATGTTGATTATAATTTAATTATAAGCAATCTGTAACAAGTAAATGGCTTGCATGGTGCTCTCACTCCATGGCACTCCTGGTCATGGCGCATAATTTAGCAGGCAGGTGCAGCAGCTTTATTAGCTTAGACGTCTCAGTCCGAGCCCGCTGCATGACTAATAATAGTCATGGGCCGGTCACATTCTGCTCTCTTGCCACATTTGCCACCGGCACAAACCATACTTATTCTCAATCTGCTTGGCTTGCGCAGCCACGATGTCTGCTAACGAAAGACATAGACAGAGAGATATTCTCTCTTAAGACTTGCTGGCTTTATATGTAGAATTTGTAGCAAGGAGGTACCAAGCGATACAATTCTATTAAAACGATTTAAGTAGGCTGAGTTGCTTCTGTCTTAATTTCTGACTACGTAAGCTCTCAATGTGTTTGGATTTTCAGTCCACTCTCAGCTCTCAATTCAGACTGGACTGGGTTTTTTTTTTCTCTGGGTGAGACTGGAATCTCATTTTTTTTCTCAGCGTGGGACTGGAATCTCTTTTTATACCCGCTACTCATAGAGTAGAAGGGTATTATAACTTTGTTCAAACCGAAAATGTATGTAACAGGAATCTCATTTTTTTTCTCAGCGTGGGACTGGAATCTCTTTTTATACCCGCTACTCATAGAGTAGAAGGGTATTATAACTTTGTTCAAACCGAAAATGTATGTAACAGGCAGAAGGAGACACCTCCGACCCCATAAAGTATATATATTCTGGCTCAGGATCAACAGCCGAGTCGATATAGCCATGTCCGTCTGTCCGTCTGTCTGTCCGTGTGAAAATCTAGATCTCAGCTATTATAAGAGCTAGGACAGCCAAATTTGGTGACAATATGTGTTATTATTGCACGCTGATCAAGTTTATTTTGGATTTTGGCCACGCCCTCTTCCGCCCCCGCAAATCGAAAAAACATTGATAACAAGTGCAATTTTGATGCCATATTGTTCATTGTTTACATGATAACTATAGCTAGCCAGATGATCTCTGAAAATTTGGTAACAATCGGATAATAAACACAGAAGTTATTCAGCTTAACGTTTTCCATAGCTGTAAGCAGCGCTGCCGGCAGCGCTGCTTGCAGCATTGTGCCGAATCGTGTGTGCGTGTACGGTGGTGAAATGGGTTAAGTTGTGGACTGCAAAACGAACAGTACTATTATCCATTTACGGGTTCGAGTCCCGCCCGCATCAAAAATTAAATGTGTGCAAATAATTATTTTTTTTTATTTTAGATTTTGACATTGCATAAATATTGTAAGTCCATGACCTTTTACGGTTAAAATGTGATTGTAGCCGTTCTTTATTGTTCCGCAAATAATTTTGATGTACGAGCAGCTGGGTAGCGGGTATATTACAGTCAAGAACACTCGAATGAAGCTTTCTTACTTGTTATTAATGATCTACCTTCTATACTAACACAATCATCTATCCTTATGTACGCTGATGACGTTGAACTTTGTCTTTCGTATAATGACAGAACTTTAAACTTTCTTCAAATGAATCTTGAAATGTTTTTTGCCTTCTACATCTTAACTGTTCTAAATGAAAAGTTATGTAATTTTACAGAGGAAATCATCACGTCATGAACTATTCCTTTAAGTTAACTCAACTTTTAAGAATAACTGAAGTAAATGATTTAGCATTTCGTGTTCTTGGTTTCATTAAAAGATGGGCCAAACAATTTAATGATCCCTTTACAACCAAGTTACTTTTTACTTCTCTTGTACGTCCAATTCTGGACCAATTCCAATTCTTGCGTGTGGTCCCCGCAGTACCAAATTTATCCAGACAGAATTGAGTCTGTTCAAAAGCAGTTTCTTCTTTTCGCTTTACGTAGTTTCAACTGGGTTGCGAGAGTAGATTTACCACCTTATCATAATCGGCTTCTTTAAATTAGCCTTCCTTCTTTAGCTAACCGTCGTATTATGTTAAGTGTGTTGTTTATCATAAAACTAATAAGATTTGAGGTTGATTTCCCTTCTTTACTCAGTCAACTTAACTTTAGTATTCCTTCTAGAGTTACCCGTAATTTTCAGTCATTATCATTAGACTTTTGTTCCAATAATTATAGCTGGCATGACCCTTTCCGTCTTCTCTGCGATCATTATAATAAATTTTTTAGACTTCTTAACTTAGAGTCCTTTCTTTCTAATATAAAAATTTCTATTCTTAACTCATTAATACTTCATATTAATAACTAATATTAACTTTTCTGGTCTGATTGGGTTCTTCTGGGTTTTCCCCAATCCATTGCAACAAATGTTGGATCGGCTAGAAATTTTATTTTTTTTCCCGGAATTAAATTAAATTATAATAAATTAATTTTTATAATTTAAATAAATTAAATTCCATTTTAAAATTTTGAGCTTAATTAAAATTAAAATTTAATTATTAAATCAAATTACTTAGCTTTAATCAAAACCGCTTATGTTAAAGCGTTTTTCTTTACAAATTGTGTTCCAAAGTAAACTGGACTTTTTGAATCTAGAGCCCTCTAGTGGCGTCATCAATATGTCGACTAGTGCGTTAGAATCTGCTATCCTTCATTGACTTTCAGTAAATTTCATAACATTCTATCTATTAGAAGTGAAGTTATTGCGTTTTAAGTGTCAGTACTTTTTTGTCATCGGTGCGAAAATGAGCTTCGAGCAAAGAGCCAACATTATATTTTGTTTAAAAATTGGTAAAACTTTCACCGAAACGTTTCAATTGATGAAACAAGTTTTTGGCGATGATTGTTTGTCCCGTAGCAGAGTGCACGAGTGGTTTCAACGTTTTCAAAGTGGTCGTGAGGAAATAAATGACGATGAACATGTGGGCCAACCAAAATCTGTGATCACCGAAAATTCTATCGAAACTGTGCGTGAATTCATCAAAAATCAGCCGAAATCATCATTGAAATTCATGGAAATAGAATTGAACATCTCCAAAACATCGATTCGATGCCATAATTGCTAGGTTAGATGTAACTTACGCAGATAAGACTTCACTTCGAGTCTTGCGCCAAAAATTGGAAATGGTTAGGCAAGGGGAACTAAGCTTGATGCAGTACTATGACGAAGTGCAAAGAACTTTGACACTTGTGACTAATAAAATCGTTATGTCACACGATGCGAACGGTGCCGCGTTACTTAATGCTGAAGTGAGAAATGATGCACTTCACGCCTTCATTTCAGGTCTGAAGAGATCTTTGAAAGCAATAGTATTCCCCGCGCAACCCAAAGATTTGCCGACCGCACTAGCCTTAGCCGTTGAAGCCGAGGCAAGCATTGAGCGAAGTATGTTCGCTAATTTCTATGCCAAGGCAATGGAAGAGAGAAATCATGCTTCTGAAGGCAGTAGGCACCCAAACCGCCAGTATGATAGGCAGGGTAGGAGTGGTGGTAATGAGCGGGCCCCCGAAAGGAATCCGTACTATACGAAGAGACAGGGTCAGAGTAGGCCTGAGCAGGCAGAAAACACCCAAAAGAATAACGACAGGCCACCACAAGAGCCCATGGAAGTGGACTCATCTTCTAAGTTCAGGCAGCAGACTAATTGGAACCCCCAAAAGACAAAAGAGATCGAAATCAGAAAAGAAGTAGTAACTTCGAACGTATGACTGGACAGAGACGGCAGAGGGTGAACAACATAAGTCAACAGACTCAACCTGAGGACTCGCAAAAGTATCAGGAGGCAGCTGCGGCAGCCGTAGCTAGCATAGAAGATGATAGTGACTCTGGCAATGAGGCCGGACTGCTCAATTTTTTAGAGGATGCTCCCGGTTGCCATTTGTCGAAAAGCAGCTGGCTGGGAGAAAACTAAAGATACTAATCGACACTGGAGCGGCCAAAAACTATATTAAGCCCATAAAGGAGCTCAAAGGAGTAGTATCGGTCGACTCCCCATTTGTTGTTAGTTCCATACACGGCTCTAACAAAATAAATAAAAAATGTTACCTGTACATTTTTGGGCAAAAGACCCCATTCTTTCTGCTTGACTCTTTAAATACGTTCGATGCCATCATAGGCCTAGATTTG
>JAEIGP010000612.1:0-227930 GCA_018904095.1 Zaprionus ghesquierei | reverse complement strand
CCAGAATATATAAACTTTACGGGATCGGAGGTGTCTCCTTATGCCTGTTACATACGTTTCGGTTTAAACAAAAGTAAATGGCCTTCTACTCTATGAGTAGCGGGTATAAAAATATAAGAAAAAGCTGCGCTCTAACAATCGCACACAGCTGATTTAAGAGACTGTCACTTCTCCACTTTTTAACTAAGTTCATTGTGAGCTATTAAAAAAGTTTTAAGTTAAATACACGACCACCAATTAATGCATATTCAAAATTTTAAGTAAAAGTTCTTACAAAAAAAAAAGAAAAAGCTTAAGCGGCATGAACTGGGAATCGAACCACGGGCCTGTCGGTTCAGGAGTTCATTGCTTTTCCACTAAGCTACTGACGCTGTTATCCAACAACTGCAAAAATTTGCATTGTAAGGCATTCTTATTATTTCCTGTACAAATAAAGAATTTGCGCGGCCGGCAGCGCTGCTTACAGTTATCGAAAACGTTAAGCTGAATAACTTCTGTTTTTATTATCCGATTGTTACCAAATTTTCAGCGATCATCTGGCTAGCTATAGCTATCATATAAACCGAAAATGAATATGGCATCAAAATTGCACTTGTTATCAATGTTTTTTCGATTTGCGGGGGCGGAAGGGGGCGTGGCCAAAATCCAAAATAAACTTGATCAGCGTGCAATAATAACACATATTGTCACCAAATTTGGTTGTCCTAGCTCTTATAATAGCTGAGATCTAGATTTTCACACGGACAGACAGACGGACAGACGGACATGGCTGTATCGACTCGGCTGATTATCCTGAGCCAGAATATATAAACTTTACGGGATCGGAGGTGTCTCCTTATGCCTGTTACATACGTTTTCGGTTTAAACAAAAGTAATAATGCCCTTCTACTCTATGAGTAGCGGGTATAAAAATATAAGAAAAAGCTGCGCTCTAACAATCGCACACAGCTGATTTAAGAGACTGTCACTTCTCCACTTTTTAACTAAGTTCATTGTGAGCAATTAAAAAAGTTTTAAGTTAAATACACGACCACCAATTAATGCATATTCAAAATTTTAAGTAAAAGTTCTTACAAAAAAAAAAAAAAGAAAAAGCTTAAGCGGCATGAACTGGGAATCGAACCACGGGCCTGTCGGTTCAGGAGTTCATTGCTTTTCCACTAAGCTACTGACGCTGTTATCCAACAACTGCAAAAATTTGCATTGTAAGGCATTCTTATTATTTCCTGTACAAATAAAGAATTTGCGCGGCCGGCAGCGCTGCTTACAGTTATCGAAAACGTTAGGCTGAATAACTTCTGTGTTTATTATCCGATTGTCACCAAATTTTCAGCGATCATCTGGCTAGCTATAGCGGACGGACAGACGGACATGGCTATATCGACTCGGCTGTTGATTCTGAGCCAGAATATATATACTTTATGGGGTCGGAGGTGTCTCCTTCTGCCTGTTACATACATTTTCGGTTTGAACAAAGTTATAATACCCTTCTACTCTATGAGTAGCGGGTATAAAAAGAGATTCCAGTCCCACCCTGAGAAAAAAAAGAGATTCCAGTCTCAGCCAGAGAATAAAAAACCCAGTCCAGTCTCAATTGAGAGCTGAGAGTGGACTGAAAATCCGAACACATTGAGAGCTTACGTAGTCAGAAATTAAGACAGAAGCAACTCAGCCTTCTTGAATCTTTTTAATAGAATTGTATCGCTTGGTACCTCCTTGCTACAAATTCTACATATAAAGCCAGCAAGTCTTAAGAGAGAATACCTCTCTGTCTATATTATTTTCCATGGGATTAGCCGCAAATCGCAAGGGGAAATTTCTACAGCATTTTGCCTTGCTTCAGTCACTCAAATGTCTGCAACTTTCATTAGCAGACATCGTTGCTGCCCAAGCCAAGCAAATTGAGAATAAGTATGGTTTGTGCCGGTGGCAAATGTGGCAAGAGAGCAGAATGTGACCGGCCCATGACTATTATTAGTCATGCAGCGGGCTCGGACTGAGACGTCTAAGCTAATGAAGTTGCTGCACCTGCCTGCTAAATTATGCGCCATGACCAGGAGTGCCATGGAGTGAGAGCACCATGCAAGCCATTTACTTGTTACAGATTGCTTATAATTAAATTATAATCAACATCAAGCCAGGCGCATTACGCAGATGCAGACGAAAATGGAGACGTAGAGACCAAGACCAAGACATGCAGCCAGTGAGACCGGTCTGAGGCCGCTGCTGCTGCTGATATGCATCTAACAAGCCTTCAACTATCTAATCAACGTACAAGTCAAAATATCAATACCTCAAGTAATCAAAATCACTTAAGAATTTCAAATCAGTTGGGCTGATGCTGCCTGCCTGCCTGCAGCGTCTCACACAAGCACCGTGTCCAGCTGCTATATGCGACAGTTGCAACTCGAGTCCAGAGTGGGGAGATTGATGAAAAAAAAAAGCAACAACAACTAAGATTATTCGAATTTAATGGACGCAACGCGCGTGGAGACTTCACAAGTGAGGCAACGCCAACTACAACAAAAACAACAACTGAGACGTTTCACAGACATGTTAGGGAAAAGCTAAAACTGGACCTGCTGCCTGTTACCTGGTCCTGCCTGTGTCTGGTCTGGCCTGGTCTTTTCCAGTTATACTGTGCTCGCACTGTGACCTGTCATCATGATTGATACGTTTGATGGATTCATTCGAGCTGACTGCTGTGTGGCGTTCAGTTTTAAAGTTTGCTGATTGATCCCAGCGTGTTGATTACAATCGACGCCGACGTACACGCAGATGCAGGCACAGGTAGTTGGCGCAGGCAGTTGGCGCTGTATGGGGAGTCTTGCAACGCATGCTGCTGTGAATTCAATCAAAAGTGTCAGCGCTGGCATAACATCTCTTACTGCTAAAGGTGCCGAAACCACTAACTAAATACAGTGGTAACTGAATATTAGAATAGAATATTAGAATATTAGAAATGATAAGAAAGGCAAAAAAAAATCAAAAGGGAAACAAAGACTTAATCCCTTTTTCATTGATAAGCAATTTTAAAAATTATGGAACTTTGGAAAAGTGGGAAGTATAAAAAAATTTTACGAAATTATAGAAATTTTTAAATATTTTGAAATTAAGAAAATTGACAGTTAATATTTTTAAAACATTTTTAAAAGCTTTAAATATTCTTAATGAATTTTAAATAATACGCAAATTTAGGAAAAATGTGGAAATTTGACGATGACGTCACGATATGCTGCAAAGGCGCAAAGAGTGTAACTATGGAAAACGTTTAGATGAATATCTTCTGTATTTATTGTTCGATCGGATTGTAATTTTGAAAATAGATTTATATTGTAATTATCTATGTTTATACCAAAGTAGAAAGCCATAACTTCAATACTTATCCTAATAATCGTAATTATCGTTTTGCTGCCGGCAGCGCTGCTTACAGCTAAGGAAAACGTTAAGCTGAATAACTTCTGTGTTTATTATCCGATTGTTACCAAATTTTCAGAGATCATCTGGCTAGCTATAGTTATCATGTAAACCGAAAATGAACAATATGGCATCAAAATTGCACTTGTTATCAATGTTTTTTCGATTTGCGGGGGCGGAAGGGGGCGTGGCCAAAATCCAAAATATACTTGATCAGCGTGCAATAATAACACATATTGTCACCAAATTTGGTTGTCCTAGCTCTTATAATAGCTGAGATCTAGATTTTCACACGGACAGACAGACGGACAGACGGACATGGCTATATCGACTCGACTGTTGATCCTGAGCCAGAATATATATACTTTATGGGGTCGGAGGTGTCTCCTTCTGCCTGTTACATACATTTTCGGTTTGAACAAAGTTATAATACCCTTCTACTCTATGAGTAGCGGGTATAAAAAACATTCTTGCACACATTTAATTTTTGATGCGGGCGGGACTCGAACCCGTAAATGCATAATAGTACTGTTCGTTTTGCAGTCCACAACTTAACCCATTTCACCACCGTACACGCACACACGATTCGGCACAATGCTGCAAGCAGCGCTGCCGGCAGCGCTGCTTACAGCTAAGGAAAACGTTAAGCTGAATAACTTCTGTGTTTATTATCCGATTGTTACCAAATTTTCAGAGATCATCTGGCTAGCTATAGTTATCATGTAAACCAAAAATGAACAATGGCATCAAAATTGCACTTGTTAACAATGATTTTTCGATTTGCGGGGGCGGAAGGGGGCGTGGCCAAAATCCAAAATAAACTTGATCAGCGTGCAATAATAACACATATTGTCACCAAATTTGGTTGTCCTAGCTCTTATAATAGCTGACATCTAGATTTTCACACGGACAGACAGACGGACAGACGGACATGGCTATATCGACTCGGCTGTTGATCCTGAGCCAGAAGATATTTTATTTGCCGACAGTCTAATAAAATATTTAGTTGCCGCTCACTGACAAGTTTGCAGACACTGACAAGGTCCTGGCAGCAGCGACTCCTCCCTCCCCTCCCAAACCCCTGGCTGTGTGTGGCTTTGTGGTCTCTTTATGCTCTTGTCAGACATTTGTGGCAGGTGTCGCTCGACTCGCTTAGCTAATAATGAGCAGACTCGCGCTGTCACATAGGCTCAAGCCAGGCAAGTTTTACGAGCCTCGATCAATTCTATTAAACGTTCTCCCACACACGCGGAAATAATGAAAAATGCAAAACCAATATTTAAAATGGCATCAAATCAAACAAAATTTATGTGTATGTGTGTGTGTGTGTGTGGGTCAAATGATCCCTTTGCCCGTGGGGTAGCCTGCTTAGCCTGGCTGGCATAAACAACGTTTAATATCTCATCAAGTGTTACGCTTTACGACTACTTAAAAACACATAAAAAATACCAAACAAAATCAACGTTGAAAGCCATAAATTCCTGTGAATAGAAATGAAAAGCCACTGAGCACAGTTCGGGGCCAAAAAAACAAAAGCAAATGTAAAAGCGAAATGGTGAAATGAACGGGAAAACGGAAAAACCCGGCAACGAGACAGCAGAAGCAACAACCACATCCCTCACACAGCGAACAGATTTAATGATGCAGCATGATTTGCGCATAAAAAAAGAATGGCACAGACAGTAACGGGAACACTTTATGGGGTCGGAGGTGTCTCCTTCTGCCTGTTACATACATTTTCGGTTTGAACAAAGTAATAATACCCTTCTACTCTATGAGTAGCGGGCATAAAAAACATTCTTGCACACATTTAACTTTTGATGCGGGCGGGACTCGAACCCGTAAATGCATAATAGTACTGTTCGTTTTGCAGTCCAGAACTTAACCCATTTCACCACCGTACACGCACACACGATTCGGCACAATGCTAAGGAAAACGTTAAGCTGAATAACTTCTGTGTTTATTATCCGATTGTTACCAAATTTTCAGAGATCATCTGGCTAGCTATAGTTATCACGTAAACCGAAAATGAACAATATGGCATCAAAATTGCACTTGTTATCAATGTTTTTTCGATTTGCTGGGGCGGAAGGGGGCGTGGCCAAAATCCAAAATAAACTTGATCAGCGTGCAATAATAACACATATTGTCACCAAATTTGGTTGTCCTAGCTCTTATAATAGCTGAGATCTAGATTTTCACACGGACAGACAGACGGACAGACGGACATGGCTATATCGACTCGACTGTTGATCCTGAGCCAGAATATATATACTTTATGGGGTCGGAGGTGTCTCCTTCTGCCTGTTACATACATTTTCGGTTTGAACAAAGTTATAATACCCTTCTACTCTATGAGTAGCGGGTATTACAATATGCATTGCAGCTAAAAACAAGTAATGAAAGCTACAGCCGAGCACGCCCGACCGTAAGATACCATTCGACCAACTTCGTAGTTGCACTAACTAGTACTAACTCGCTCTCACACACACTGTATTTATTGCCCGATCGCATTGTAATTATCGATTGCGTGGACGGTGGGCGTAGAACGTCAAATTTGAAGTAAATTTCATCTCCGCATGTTTTATAGGAACCATCATGCCAAATTTGGTATCTGTAATTATAATACTTTCATTAATATTTGTAAATTATCGGTTTGCGTAAGTCGTGGGCGTGGCACTCCAAATTTTGAAGAAATTTGATCTGCGTATGATATACAAGAACTATCATATCAAATTTGGTGTCCCTAGCTGTTGTAATAGACAGACTGACAGACGCACAGACAGACATGGCTTAATCGACTTGGCTAGTGATCCTGAGCAAGAATTTATATACTTTATGGAGTCGCAGATTTGGCGAGATGGTTCCCATAAAACATGCGCAGATGAAATTTATTTCAAATTTGAGGTGCCACGCCCACAGCCAACGCAAATTGATAATTTACGAATATTAATGAAATTATTCCAGTAACGGCCACCAAATTTGGCGTGATGGTAAAACATAAAAACATAAACCATGCGCAGATGAAATTTATTTCAAATTTGAGGTGCCATATTAAGGAAAGTATTTGGGTTAAAGATTTCTGCTGTAGAACACGTAAAGATGCTGATATGATATGGTTTATATGATAACTATAGCTAGCCAGATGATCTCTGAAAATTTGGTAACAATCGGATAATAAACACAGAAGTTATTCAGATTAACGTTTTCCTTAGCTGTAAGCAGCGCTGCCGGCAGCGCTGCTTGCAGCATTGTGCCGAATCGTGTGTGCGTGTACGGTGGTGAAATGGGTTAAGTTCTGGACTGCAAAACGAACAGTACTATTATGCATTTACGGGTTCGAGTCCCGCCCGCATCAAAAATTAAATGTGTGCAAAAATTATTTTTTATACCCGCTACTCATAGAGTAGAAAGGTATTATAACTTTGTTCAAACCGAAAATGTATGTAACAGGCAGAAGGAGACACCTCCGACCCCATAAAAGTATATATATTCTGGCTCAGGATCAACAGTCGAGTCGATATAGCCATGTCCGTCTGTCCGTCTGTCCGTCTGTCCGTCTGTACGTCTAGATCTCAGCTATTACAAAACGTAGAGACACCTAATTTCCTGTATACCATAGGTAGATCGAGTTTATTTTTAATTTGCGATGTCGCGCCCACCGCCCACGCAAAACGATAATTATGATTATTAGGAAAAGTATTGAAGTTATGGCTTTCTGCTTTGGTATAAACATAGATAATTACAATATAAATCTATTTTCAAAATTACAATCCGATCGAACCATAAACACAGAATATATTCATCTAAACGTTTTCCAAAGTTACACTCTTTGCGCCTTTGCAGCATATCGTGACGTCATCGTCAAATTTCCACATTTTTCCTAAATTTGCGTATTATTTAAAATTTCATTAAGAATATTTAAAGCTTTTAAAAATGTTTTAAAAATATTAACTGTCAATTTTCTTAATTTCAAAATATTTAAAAATTTCTATAATTTATTAAAATTTTTTTTTATACTTCCCACTTTTCCAAAGTTCCATAATTTTTAAAATTGCTTATCAATGAAAAAGGGATTAAGTCTTTGTTTCCCTTTTGATTTTTTTTGCCTTTCTTATCATTTCTAATATTCTAATATTCTATTCTAATATTCAGTTACCACTGTATTTAGTTAGTGGTTTCGGCACCTTTAGCAGTAAGAGATGTTGTGCCAGCGCTGACACTTTTGATTGAATTCCGAGCAGCATGCGTTGCAAGACTCCCCATACAGCGCCAACTGCCTGCGCCAACTACCTGTGCCTGCATCTGCGTGTACGTCGGCATCGATTGTAATCAACACGCTGGGATCAATCAGCAAACTTTAAAACTGAACGCCACACAGCAGTCAGCTCGAATGAATCCATCAAACGTATCAATCATGATGACAGGTCACAGTGCGAGCACAGTATAACTGGAAAAGACCAGGCCAGACCAGACACAGGCAGGACCAGGCAACAGGCAGCAGGTCCAGTTTTAGCTTTTCCTAACATGTCTGTGAAACGTCTCAGTTGTTGTTTTTGTTGTAGTTGGCGTTGCCTCACTTGTGAAGTCTCCACGCGCGTTGCGCCCATTAAATTCGAATAATCTTAGTTGTTGTTGCTTTTTTTTTCATCAATCTCCCCACTCTGGACTCGAGTTGCAACTGTCGCATATAGCAGCTGGACACGGTGCTTGTGTGAGACGCTGCAGGCAGGCAGGCAGCATCAGCCCAACTGATTTGAAATTCTTAAGTGATTTTGATTACTTGAGGTATTGATATTTTGACTTGTACGTTGATTAGATAGTTGAAGGCTTGTTAGGCATGTCAGCAGCAGTAGCGGCCTCAGACCGGTCTCACTGGCTGCATGTCTTAGTCTTGGTCTCTACGTCTCCATTTTCGTCTGCATCTGCGTAATGCGCCTGGCTTGATATTAATTATAATTTAATTATAAGCAATCTGTAACAAGTAAATGGCTTGCATGGTGCTCTCACTCCATGGCACTCCTGGTCATGGCGCATAATTTAGCAGGCAGGTGCAGCTTTATTAGCTTAGACGTCTCAGTCCGAGCCCGCTGCATGACTAATAATAGTCATGGGCCAGTCACATTCTGCTTTCTTGCCACATTTGCCACCGGAACAAACCATACTTATTCTCAATCTGCTTGGCTTGGGCAGCCACGATGTCTGCTAACGAAAGTTGCAGACATTTGAGTGACTGAAGCAAGGCAAAATGCTGTAGAAATTTCCCCTTGCGATTTGCGGCTAATCCCATGGAAAATAATATAGACAGAGAGGTATTCTCTCTTAAGACTTGCTGGCTTTATATGTAGAATTTGTAGCAAGGAGGTACCAAGCGATACAATTTTATTAAAACGATTCAAGTAGGCTGAGTTGCTTCTGTCTTAATTTCTGACAACGTAAGCTCTCAATGTGTTCGGATTTTCAGTCCGCTCTCAGCTCTCAATTGAGACTGGACTGGGTTTTTTTTCTCTGGGTGAGACTGGAATCTCTTCTTTTTCTCAGGATGGGACTGGAATCTCTTTTTATACCCGCTACTCATAGAGTAGAAGGGTATTATAACTTTGTTCAAACCGAAAATGTATGTAACAGGCAGAAGGAGACACCTCCGACCCCATAAAGTATATATATTCTGGCTCAGGATCAACAGCCGAGTCGATATAGCCATGTCCGTCTGTCCGTCTGTCTGTCCGTGTGAAAATCTAGATCTCAGCTATTATAAGAGCTAGGACAACCAAATTTGGTGACAATATGTGTTATTATTGCACGCTGATCAAGTTTATTTTGGATTTTGGCCACGCCCCCTTCCGCCCCCGCAAATCGAAAAACATTGATAACAAGTGCAATTTTTATGCCATATTGTTAATTTTCGGTTAATATGATAACTATAGCTAGCCAGATGATCGCTGAAAATTTGGTAACAATCGGATAATAAACACAGAAGTTATTCAGCTTAACGTTTTCGATAGCTGTAAGCAGCGCTGCCGGCCGCGCAAATTCTTTATTTGTACAGGAAATAATAAGAATGCCTTACAATGCAAATTTTTGCAGTTGTTGGATAACAGCGTCAGTAGCTTAGTGGAAAAGCAATGAACTCCTGAACCGACAGGCCCGTGGTTCGATTCCCAGATCATGCCGCTTAAGCTTTTTTTTTTTTTTTTGTAAGAACTTTTACTTAAAATTTTGAATATGCATTAATTGGTGGTCGTGTATTTAACTTAAAACTTTTTTAATTGCTCACAATGAACTTAGTTAAAAAGTGGAGAAGTGACAGTCTCTTAAATCAGCTGTGTGCGATTGTTAGAGCGCAGCTTTGTCTTATATTTTTATACCCGCTGCAGCGCTGCTTGCAGCATTGTGCCGAATCGTGTGTGCGTGTACGGTGGTGAAATGGGTTAAGTTGTGGACTGCAAAACGAACAGTACTATTATGCATTTACGGGTTCGAGTCCCGCCCGCATCAAAAATTAAATGTGTGGAAAAATGTTTTTTTTTTTTTATTTTATATTTTGACTTTGCATAAATATTATAAGTTCATAGCCTTTTACGGTCAAAATATGATTGCAGCCGTTTTTTTGTTTCGCAAATAAATTATGTACAAGCAGCTGGGTAGCGGGTATATTACAGTCGAGCACACTCGACTGTAGCTTTCTTACTTGTTTTTGCTTAACTTTAGTCCAAAATGAAGTTTTTGATAATATCGGTTGTAATTTTAGGTTACATGATATCCGAAATCCTGTCACTAAAAGGTCGTATGTTTTCAATTTACAAATATCCTATTGTGTAAGTATTTACAAAAGTGATCAAATTCTGTACTGTCTGCGATGGGGATATAAAGTTGTAAGATATAGTATAATAGTATAGTATCAGGAGTAAGGAGTTAAGATCGATGTGGATTTTTTCCAATTCCTAGCTAAAATAAAATTTTATCATTATTAATGTCGTAACAATTGTAAATTTATCAGTAAACACGTAAAGAAAGCTACAGTTAAGCATGCCCGACTGTGAAATTTTTTTTGCTGAACATAATATCTGCTAGACAGACGGACATGGCTAGTTCGATTTCCCTATTGATGCTAGTTAAGATTATATATTAAATTTATACGGTCGGAGATTTCTACTTAAGTTGCGTTGCAAACATCTGGCCGAATATTCTTTCAGCTACATTCCAAATCTGATTTGCTTTAGTCAAGTCGAAAATGAAAATACAAAATATATTTTGTAATTTTAGGTTACATGATACCCGATCGTGTGGCACTAGGAAGTGTTAAGTTTTGTGTTAATAAATATCCTAATGAATTAAAATTTACAGAAGAGATACATTTTCTTATTAAGCGCAATGTGCTTAGCCCCATAGTAAAGTAGGGGATTGTGAGACAAGCCTTTAAAATGGTCCTACGATATGGAATATAACAGGTGCATTTAGTTCGATTTCGGAGGCTGTGATGGTAATGACAACAGTTTTTCTCAGAGAAGCACTGTAAGGAAATATGTCAAGAATATCAAGTAAGATACCATTCGCCCAGTTTCGAATGAGATTATCTACATATCAAAAAGTCATAGCAATCAGCTTTACACCCGCTACGGCTGAATTAAAGCATCGCAATAATTACGTCACGATATACTGCAAAGGAGCAATAAGTGGAACTATGAGAAATTTTAACTTATGTGTTTATGATCCAATCGGAAATAAAAGCTTGTAATATATGTGCATATTTTCTATACCATTCGACCATTGGAAATGGTCAAAAATAGTATACTAAGTTTGAGAAAATGCATTTAACAGGCAGAAGGAGGCGTGGCAGACCCCAAAAAGTATATGTATTCTGACTCAGGATCACTAGCTGAGTCGATAAGGCCATGTCCGTCTGTCTGTCCGTCTGTCAGTTTGAACGTCTAGATCTCAGCTATTACAAAAGCTAGAGACACTATATTTCACATGATTTGATGCCACGCCCACCGCCCACGCAAATCGATAATTTTTGATTATCAGGAGAAGTATTGAAGTTACAGCTTTCTGATTTGTTATGAATATAAATAATTGCAATATAAATCTATTCCCCAAATTACAATCCAATCGGAGAATAAACACAGAAGTAATCCATGTTTCCGTTTTCCGTACTTCCACTGCTTGCGCCTGTGGAAGTAGCGTCGTGACGTCATCGTCATCGTCTCAATCCTTCGTTTCAGCCGTAGCGTGTGTAAAGCTATGCCGTTTTCACATGTAGATGGCGCTATTCAAAAATAGATCTAAATTAAACATGATGGAATTAAATGTGTGATAATTTGTTTCGAAACTGCGCGAATGGTATCTTACTGTCGGGAGCGCTCGACTGTAGCTTTCTTTACTTGTTTTTTTTTTAGTACTTATTATTCCGCTTGGGAACTTAGGGCTTCTACTAAAGCCTTCCATCGAACTCTATTTTTAACCGTCTGTTTAGATCTGTCCCACGTTGAGTCAGTTCTTGGAGGATGGTTCTTCTCCAGATCATCCTTGCTCCTCCGATTCGTCTGCTGCCTTGGGGGTGTATATAATCCTCAAGCATTTGTTGCTGAAGATTTGCAGTCTCTGTGTAATCTTCTTGGTGGTGGGCCATGTCTCACTACCATATAGCAATATGGACTTTAAGCAAGCATTGTAAATTCGGAGCTTTGTTCGCATGCCTATTATCTTGTTGCTCCAGATGCGGTAGAGTCTCCCAAATGCTGATCGGGCTTTGGCAAGTCGGTTTGTGACGTCATCTTCCACTCCGCCATTGTTGGAGATGATGGTGCCAAGGTATGGGAAGCTTGTGACGAACTCTATTGCGTTCCCATAAATGATGATGTTCCCTTGACTGGAGTGGTTGAAACGCATTGCCTTTGTCTTGGCTTCGTTAATCTCAAGTCCGATCCTGCTTGCTAGCCTGGCGAGGTCATCAGTCTTGCTCAGGATGTCGCAGAGCCTATGAAAGGTCAGACAAATGTCGTCTGCATAATCCAAGTCCTCAAGGTGTCTGGTGAGGCTTCATGTGATTCCACGCTTGGGGTTGCACACATCTTTCATAAGCTCGTTGACCACGATATTGAAGAGTAGCGGCGACAATGGGCAACCTTACCGAATTCCAGTATTCGTCTGGAAAAGAGCACTTGTTTTCCCGTTGTGCAGTACCGCCAAGTTGGCATTATCATACATTGACTTGATAATAGTAATGATATTGGTGGGTACTCCTTTCCTTGCCAGTGCTCTCCATATTGCCGTTCTGTCCACTGAGTCAAACGCCTTCTTGAAGTCTATGAACAGGAGGTAAAGCGGTGCTCTCCATTCCACAGCTTGTTCGGTGATTATGCGTAGTGTATTTGCCTGGTCTACGCAACTCCTGTGTGGTCTGAATCCCGCCTGTTCATCTCGGATTGTTGGCTCGATCTTTTCTTGAAGGCGCTCGTTCAGTAGAGTGGTCAACACTTTGAAACTAGTGTTGAGAAGTGTGATTACTTGTACTTACTTACTCAACTTGTAGAAGTTCAGCTGGTATGTTGTCTTCCCCAGCTGGCCTATTGTGCTTCAGCTTCTTAATTGCATCTCCGATTTCTCGTACAGATGGCGGCGAAGATGATATTCTGGCGCTCCCTCTTGATGGGGCAATGCTTCGGAAGTTTGTAGCCACAGTTGTTGTCGAGACGTGGCTGATTTCCATGAAGTGTTGCCGCCATCTCGGGATTTGTCCGTCATCATTGGATATTAGGTTGCCTGCTAGATCTCTGATAGGTTGGGACTGTTTGTTGTATCTTCCAGTGATCCGTGCAATCATCTGGTATAGCGAGCGCATGTTGTTTTGTCCTGCCGCTCGTTCTGCGTTGTCCGCAAATCTATCCAGTAGCGCTCTTTTGTCGTCTCTGGCGGATCGTTTCACAGCTTTGCTCATTGTCCGATATTCGTCGTTATTTTGCGCCAACTGATCCGCCATTGATTTTAGATTGTTTCTCCATTTGATTAGGTCCCACGTTCTTTCTGATATCCAGCCGGTCCTTTCGCGTTGTTGTGTGCCAATTGTTTCTTCCGCGGTGGTCCAGAGTGTCCTGCATGTAGGGGAAAGGGTGTGCGGGGGGGGGGTTAGTAACAGGGCAGCTGCGTCTAAGCGCTACATACAGCAGCATCAAAGTTAAACAAAGGAACCAAACGGCTAAAGAGAGTGGGAGGAGGGGAGAGGTGTGAGGTGCTGTTGGGGGAGTGGGTAGAGGTAGCGGTAGCAGGCGTGTGCGGTAACTGTAATTGCAGCAGCGCGCATAATTCATATCAAATGACCATTTTAAAAATTTATTAATTTAAATTGCCCGGGCTCCTGTTCCGCATGAATCTAGCACGAGACAATGACACAGAGCCGCAACAAGATCCATTTAATATTTAATTTAATATTATTATTAGTAATTCTGCATTTAAAAATCTTATTCTAAAATATTTAAAAATTCCTTATAAATTTTAAAATCCGTTTTTAATAATTTAACTACTTTAAAGCTTTAAAACATGAACAGAATAATTTTTAAGGAGGTGGAAAAGGGACGGAGGGAAAAGGGGCTGTGAAAATGAGCATGGGGTGTCACACACACGCTGCAGCTGCAGTTAACTGAAACTAAAACTGAAGTCGGCATAAGCACGCTAAGTTGGCACCAGTCGAGCCAACGGCAGCTAACAGACAACAAGCAGCAGCAAACTGCCAAGAGCGAGCAGTTAGTGAGGTTAGCTCGCTGCTTTGCAGGGCACAACTGCGCCAAAAATTATGCTACAAAATGTGCATTACGTATTGGACGTGTGGCAGCAAAAAAAGATAGAGTGATAATTAAACAAGTAAGAAAGCGTCAGTCGAGTGTGCCCGACCGTAAGATACCTTTCGTCCAACTTCGTAGTTGCACTTACTAGTACTAACTCTCTTTTACATACACATACAAACACACACACAAAGGCTAAAGCGATGCAGACGATATGCTGTAATGGCGCGGGCAACGGAACTATGAAACACGTTTTCATTAATAAATTCTGTATGTACTGCCCGATCGGAATGTAATTATCGATTGCGTGTGCGGTGGGCGTGGCACCTCAAATTTTAAACAATCTTTATCTGAGGATTATCTACAGGAACAATCATGCCAAATTTGGTGTCTGTAACTGTAATACTTTCCTTAATATTTAAAAATGATCGATTTGCGTGGGCGGTGGGAGTGGCACCGCAAATTTGAAGCAATCTTTATCTGCGCATGATTTACAGGAAATATCATGCCAAATTTGGCGTCTGTATCTGTAATACTTTCATTAATATTCGTAAATTATCGATTTTCGTGGGCGTTGGGCGTGGCACCTCAAATTTGAAATAGATTTCATCTGCGCATGATTTATAGGAACCATCATTCCAAATTTGGTGTCTGTAGGCTGAGTTGCTTCTGTCTTAATTTCTGACAACGTAAGCTCTCAATGTGTTCGGACTTTCAGTCCGCTCTCAGCTCTCAATTGAGACTGGACTGGGTTTTTTTTCTCTGGGTGAGACTGGAATCTCTTCTTTTTCTCAGGGGTGGGACTGGAATCTCTTTTTTATACCCGCTACTCATAGAGTAGAAGGGTATTATAACTTTGTTCAAACCGAAAATGTATGTAACAGGCAGAAGGAGACACCTCCGACCCCATAAAGTATATATATTCTGGCTCAGGATCAACAGCCGAGTCGATATAGCCATGTCCGTCTGTCCGTCTGTCTGTCCGTGTGAAAATCTAGATCTCAGCTATTATAAGAGCTAGGACAACCAAATTTGGTGACAATATGTGTTATTATTGCACGCTGATCAAGTTTATTTTGGATTTTGGCCACGCCCCCTTCCGCCCCCGCAAATCGAAAAACATTGATAACAAGTGCAATTTTTATGCCATATTGTTAATTTTCGGTTAATATGATAACTATAGCTAGCCAGATGATCGCTGAAAATTTGGTAACAATCGGATAATAAACACAGAAGTTATTCAGCTTAACGTTTTCGATAGCTGTAAGCAGCGCTGCCGGCCGCGCAAATTCTTTATTTGTACAGGAAATAATAAGAATGCCTTACAATGCAAATTTTTGCAGTTGTTGGATAACAGCGTCAGTAGCTTAGTGGAAAAGCAATGAACTCCTGAACCGACAGGCCCGTGGTTCGATTCCCAGATCATGCCGCTTAAGCTTTTTTTTTTTTTTTTGTAAGAACTTTTACTTAAAATTTTGAATATGCATTAATTGGTGGTCGTGTATTTAACTTAAAACTTTTTTAATTGCTCACAATGAACTTAGTTAAAAAGTGGAGAAGTGACAGTCTCTTAAATCAGCTGTGTGCGATTGTTAGAGCGCAGCTTTGTCTTATATTTTTATACCCGCTGCAGCGCTGCTTGCAGCATTGTGCCGAATCGTGTGTGCGTGTACGGTGGTGAAATGGGTTAAGTTGTGGACTGCAAAACGAACAGTACTATTATGCATTTACGGGTTCGAGTCCCGCCCGCATCAAAAATTAAATGTGAGGAAAAATGTTTTTTTTTTTTTATTTTATATTTTGACTTTGCATAAATATTATAAGTTCATAGCCTTTTACGGTCAAAATACGATTGCAGCCGTTTTTTTGTTTCGCAAATAAATTATGTACAAGCAGCTGGGTAGCGGGTATATTACAGTCGAGCACACTCGACTGTAGCTTTCTTACTTGTTTTTGCTTAACTTTAGTCCAAAATGAAGTTTTTGATAATATCGGTTGTAATTTTGGGTTACATGATATCCGAAATCCTGTCACTAAAAGGTCGTATGTTTTCAATTTACAAATATCCTATTGAGTAAGTATTTACAAAAGTGATCAAATTCTGTACTGTCTGCGATGGGGATATAAAGTTGTAAGATATAGTATAATAGTATAGTATCAGGAGTAAGGAGTTAAGATCGATGTGGATTTTTCCAATTCCTAGCTAAAATAAAATTTTATCATTATTAATGTCGTAACAATTGTAAATTTATCAGTAAACACGTAAAAGAAAGCTACAGTTAAGCATGCCCGACTGTGAAATTTTTTTGCTGAACATAATATCTGCTAGACAGACGGACATGGCTAGTTCGATTTCCCTATTGATGCTAGTTAAGATTATATATTAAATTTATACGGTCGGAGATTTCTACTTAAGTTGCGTTGCAAACATCTGGCCGAATATTCTTTCAGCTACATTCCAAATCTGATTTGCTTTAGTCAAGTCGAAAATGAAAATACAAAATATATTTTGTAATTTTAGGTTACATGATACCCGATCGTGTGGCACTAGGAAGTGTTAAGTTTTGTGTTAATAAATATCCTAATGAATTAAAATTTACAGAAGAGATACATTTTCTTATTAAGCGCAATGTGCTTAGCCCCATAGTAAAGTAGGGGATTGTGAGACAAGCCTTTAAAATGGTCCTACGATATGGAATATAACAGGTGCATTTAGTTCGATTTCGGAGGCTGTGATGGTAATGACAACAGTTTTTCTCAGAGAAGCACTGTAAGGAAATATGTCAAGAATATCAAGTAAGATACCATTCGCCCAGTTTCGAATGAGATTATCTACATATCAAAAAGTCATAGCAATCAGCTTTACACCCGCTACGGCTGAATTAAAGCATCGCAATAATTACGTCACGATATACTGCAAAGGAGCAATAAGTGGAACTATGAGAAATTTTAACTTATGTGTTTATGATCCAATCGGAAATAAAAGCTTGTAATATATGTGCATATTTTCTATACCATTCGACCATTGAAAATGGTCAAAAATAGTATACTAAGTTTGAGAAAATGCATTTAACAGGCAGAAGGAGGCGTGGCAGACCCCAAAAAGTATATGTATTCTGACTCAGGATCACTAGCTGAGTCGATAAGGCCATGTCCGTCTGTCTGTCCGTCTGTCAGTTTGAACGTCTAGATCTCAGCTATTACAAAAGCTAGAGACACTATATTTCACATGATTTGATGCCACGCCCACCGCCCACGCAAATCGATAATTTTTGATTATCAGGAGAAGTATTGAAGTTACAGCTTTCTGATTTGTTATGAATATAAATAATTGCAATATAAATCTATTCCCCAAATTACAATCCAATCGGAGAATAAACACAGAAGTAATCCATGTTTCCGTTTTCCGTACTTCCACTGCTTGCGCCTGTGGAAGTAGCGTCGTGACGTCATCGTCATCGTCTCAATCCTTCGTTTCAGCCGTAGCGTGTGTAAAGCTATGCCGTTTTCACATGTAGATGGCGCTATTCAAAAATAGATCTAAATTAAACATGATGGAATTAAATGTGTGATAATTTGTTTCGAAACTGCGCGAATGGTATCTTACTGTCGGGAGCGCTCGACTGTAGCTTTCTTTACTTGTTTTTTTTTTTTAGTACTTATTATTCCGCTTGGGAACTTAGGGCTTCTACTAAAGCCTTCCATCGAACTCTATTTTGAACCGTCTGTTTAGATCTGTCCCACGTTGAGTCAGTTCTTGGAGGATGGTTCTTCTCCAGATCATCCTTGCTCCTCCGATTCGTCTGCTGCCTTGGGGGTGTATATAATCCTCAAGCATTTGTTGCTGAAGATTTGCAGTCTCTGTGTAATCTTCTTGGTGGTGGGCCATGTCTCACTACCATATAGCAATATGGACTTTAAGCAAGCATTGTAAATTCGGAGCTTTGTTCGCATGCCTATTATCTTGTTGCTCCAGATGCGGTAGAGTCTCCCAAATGCTGATCGGGCTTTGGCAAGTCGGTTTGTGACGTCATCTTCCACTCCGCCATTGTTGGAGATGATGGTGCCAAGGTATGGGAAGCTTGTGACGAACTCTATTGCGTTCCCATAAATGATGATGTTCCCTTGACTGGAGTGGTTGAAACGCATTGCCTTTGTCTTGGCTTCGTTAATCTCAAGTCCGATCCTGCTTGCTAGCCTGGCGAGGTCATCAGTCTTGCTCAGGATGTCGCAGAGCCTATGAAAGGTCAGACAAATGTCGTCTGCATAATCCAAGTCCTCAAGGTGTCTGGTGAGGCTTCATGTGATTCCACGCTTGGGGTTGCACACATCTTTCATAAGCTCGTTGACCACGATATTGAAGAGTAGCGGCGACAATGGGCAACCTTACCGAATTCCAGTATTCGTCTGGAAAGAGCACTTGTTTTCCCGTTGTGCAGTACCGCCAAGTTGGCATTATCATACATTGACTTGATAATAGTAATGATATTGGTGGGTACTCCTTTCCTTGCCAGTGCTCTCCATATTGCCGTTCTGTCCACTGAGTCAAACGCCTTCTTGAAGTCTATGAACAGGAGGTAAAGCGGTGCTCTCCATTCCACAGCTTGTTCGGTGATTATGCGTAGTGTATTTGCCTGGTCTACGCAACTCCTGTGTGGTCTGAATCCCGCCTGTTCATCTCGGATTGTTGGCTCGATCTTTTCTTGAAGGCGCTCGTTCAGTAGAGTGGTCAACACTTTGAAACTAGTGTTGAGAAGTGTGATTACTTGTACTTACTTACTCAACTTGTAGAAGTTCAGCTGGTATGTTGTCTTCCCCAGCTGGCCTATTGTGCTTCAGCTTCTTAATTGCATCTCCGATTTCTCGTACAGATGGCGGCGAAGATGATATTCTGGCGCTCCCTCTTGATGGGGCAATGCTTCGGAAGTTTGTAGCCACAGTTGTTGTCGAGACGTGGCTGATTTCCATGAAGTGTTGCCGCCATCTCGGGATTTGTCCGTCATCATTGGATATTAGGTTGCCTGCTAGATCTCTGATAGGTTGGGACTGTTTGTTGTATCTTCCAGTGATCCGTGCAATCATCTGGTATAGCGAGCGCATGTTGTTTTGTCCTGCCGCTCGTTCTGCGTTGTCCGCAAATCTATCCAGTAGCGCTCTTTTGTCGTCTCTGGCGGATCGTTTCACAGCTTTGCTCATTGTCCGATATTCGTCGTTATTTTGCGCCAACTGATCCGCCATTGATTTTAGATTGTTTCTCCATTTGATTAGGTCCCACGTTCTTTCTGATATCCAGCCGGTCCTTTCGCGTTGTTGTGTGCCAATTGTTTCTTCCGCGGTGGTCCAGAGTGTCCTGCATGTAGGGGAAAGGGTGTGCGGGGGGGTTAGTAACAGGGCAGCTGCGTCTAAGCGCTACATACAGCAGCATCAAAGTTAAACAAAGGAACCAAACGGCTAAAGAGAGTGGGAGGAGGGGAGAGGTGTGAGGTGCTGTTGGGGGAGTGGGTAGAGGTAGCGGTAGCAGGCGTGTGCGGTAACTGTAATTGCAGCAGCGCGCATAATTCATATCAAATGACCATTTTAAAAATTTATTAATTTAAATTGCCCGGGCTCCTGTTCCGCATGAATCTAGCACGAGACAATGACACAGAGCCGCAACAAGATCCATTTAATATTTAATTTAATATTATTATTAGTAATTCTGCATTTAAAAATCTTATTCTAAAATATTTAAAAATTCCTTATAAATTTTAAAATCCGTTTTTAATAATTTAACTACTTTAAAGCTTTAAAACATGAACAGAATAATTTTTTAAGGGAGGTGGAAAAGGGACGGAGGGAAAAGGGGCTGTGAAAATGAGCATGGGGTGTCACACACACGCTGCAGCTGCAGTTAACTGAAACTAAAACTGAAGTCGGCATAAGCACGCTAAGTTGGCACCAGTCGAGCCAACGGCAGCTAACAGACAACAAGCAGCAGCAAACTGCCAAGAGCGAGCAGTTAGTGAGGTTAGCTCGCTGCTTTGCAGGGCACAACTGCGCCAAAAAGTATGCTACAAAATGTGCATTACGTATTGGACGTGTGGCAGCAAAAAAAAGATAGAGTGATAATTAAACAAGTAAGAAAGCGTCAGTCGAGTGTGCCCGACCGTAAGATACCTTTCGTCCAACTTCGTAGTTTTCATTAATAAATTCTGTATGTACTGCCCGATCGGAATGTAATTATCGATTGCGTGTGCGGTGGGCGTGGCACCTCAAATTTTAAACAATCTTTATCTGAGGATTATCTACAGGAACAATCATGCCAAATTTGGTGTCTGTAACTGTAATACTTTCCTTAATATTTAAAAATGATCGATTTGCGTGGGCGGTGGGAGTGGCACCGCAAATTTGAAGCAATCTTTATCTGCGCATGATTTACAGGAAATATCATGCCAAATTTGGCGTCTGTATCTGTAATACTTTCATTAATATTCGTAAATTATCGATTTTCGTGGGCGTTGGGCGTGGCACCTCAAATTTGAAATAGATTTCATCTGCGCATGATTTATAGGAACCATCATTCCAAATTTGGTGTCTGTAACTGTAATACTGTCCTTAATATTCGTAAAATATCGATTTACGTGGGCGGTGGGCGTGGCACTACAAATTTGAAATGAACTTGATCTGCGAATCGTATACAGGAACCATCATGTCAAATATAGTGTCTCTAGCTTTTGTAATAGCTGAGATCTTGACGTTTCTACAGACAGACGGACAGACGGTCAGACGGACAGACGGACATGGCTCAATCGACTCGGCTGTTAATCCTGAGCCAGAATATATATACTTTATGGGGTCTGCCATGTCTCCTTCTGTCTGTTACATACTTTTGCACAAACTTAGCATACCATTTCTGACCATTTTCAATGGTCGAATGGTATAAAAATTTATTGCACACATTTAAATTTTGATGTGGAATCGAACCCGTAAATGCATAAAATGCTGTTTATTTTGCAGTTCACAACTTAACCGATTTCACCACCGCACACACTATTCGGGACAATGCTACAGGCAGCGCTGCCGCCTGCTATGGAAAACCTTAAGCTGAATAACTTCTGTTTTTATTATCCGATTGTTACCAAATTTTCAGAGATTATCTGGCTAGCTATAGTTATCATATAAGCCGAAGCATTGAATGATGTTTATATGTCTAGCCTTGCACTTGAACCTAGCGGTAATGAGTCTGTCAGATACGGGGTCCCAGGAATGGAGCGCCTTCTTGATCTTTCTGGCTACAAATATTCCTACACCATATCTACTGCCGTCATTACTGCCACTGTGCAAGACTAGATTCCAATTGGCTGTTGTTGTTTCCCCACTACCAGTCCAACTCATCTCGCTAATGCCAGTTATCGCTACCTGCAATTTCTCCATTTCTACCTCGAATTGCGCTAATCTTGAAGGTTCCTTTAGAGTTCTAACGTCCCATTGTCCAATTCGTGTCCGCTTTGAAATGCCTATGGTCGTCAACAAGTTAGGGGAGCCGTTTGTGTTTAGTTCTCTTGTATTGGTTTCTGTAATCAGTTGAGCTTTCGTTCGAACTGGTGATTGGCCAGATGCGACTTAACCCAGAGGTGGGGCTGCCACCTGCCGCCTACTGGGAGTGGCGTCCACGGTTATCATTGGTCTTTGGGGTTATTGTAAGAATAACACGTAGAATAGATAAATCGTGGAGATGCGATACAGTCTTAATTTTGGCATCATTCATAACTGGTGTTGTTGTTACTGTACGAGGAGAAGCAATGAATGGTGCTTGGTTCTATGTGAGGGGGGTAGTGGATTTGGGCAAGGGGGTTGCCGAAAATTGTTAAAAAGGCATTGAGCAATTTACAATTGCCTTTTATTAAGTACAGAAGCATTTGTAAGAGAACGATTGAAGGGTCATGTCTCTTGCCATGAGCATGCTGCGAACCTGCGCCCTCATTTTTAGCAGACAAGTGTATTGTCCACTATGCCACAAATTAACAAAATAACAAAAATGAGATCATCTCCTGGCTCTCGTCAAGGGGGATCGTAGGATGAGGTCCTTCGGCTGTCTCCTGTGGAGCCTTCTTGGTGGGCGAGCTCTGAACAGTGCCTTGGCTAGGCGATTTCTGTGGCGCTCTAGCTTGTCGTGGTACCGGCTGGAGTGCATGTTTATTGCCTCAAAGACGATTTTATTTTGGGCAGCCTGAATGCGACGGATTTGACTGTCGCAAGCCAAGCCCCAAATCTGGCAGCCATACTTCCATATTGGAGCTATGATTTGCTTGTAAATTGTCATCTTATTGGAGAGTGACAATTTACTTCGCGAATTTATTAACCAGAAGTGCTTTTACGAACTCTCATCGCACTCACTTGCTTCGAGAAGTTGAGTCTCCGATCCAGGATTACCCCAAGATATTTGGCCGAATTAGACTGGGGAACAGGGGTACCATCGATGAGGACAGCCGGTGGTGTTCTCCGTTTCAGCGTGTAGCACACATTCGCTGATTTGTCACCATTGATGCCAATGTTCCAGCGTTTTGCCCATTCCGCAAATGTTGATGCGAAGTCCTGGATGCCGTCGGCAGCATCATGCTCGCAGCAGGACCTGTACGTGACACACACGTCGTCAGCAAATGTGGCCAACATTGACGTCCCGGGTAGGCTAACGTCTGGCCGTGGCATGTCGTAGCTGTACAGGCAGTAAAGCAGGGGACCAAGTACACTTTCCTGTGGTACCCTGGCTTCCACATTATGCTCGTTTGAGAGACCCGAGTGAAATCGTACCGCAAATCTTCTCATTTCGAGATACGACCTCAGGAGGCCGAAGTATGGTGCAGGCAGCGTGTTCTTTATTTTAAGCAGGATACCGGAGTGCCACACCCGATCGAACGCCTCACGCACATCCAAGAACAGTGCGTTGCAGTACTCCGCTAGGATTTGCTCGACCACTCGGTGTAGTTGTTCTACCGTACAGTGGCCAGCACGGAAACCAAACTGATGCTCGGGCAGGATACCCTTCGCTTCCATAATCCTGACCATCCGGATTGCAATCAGTCTCTCAAACACCTTCGAGATCGAAGGGAGGAGACTGATTGGCCGGTAGGACCCAGGGTTCTTTTCAGGCTTTCCAGGCTTGTGAATCATGGAAATTATACCGAGCTTCCACTGTGGAGGGAAGTATTGCAGCCTCACCATTGCGTTGAATACCAACGTAATGTAGACTATCGCACATCTCGGTAGTGCCTTTAGAGTGGTGTTGCAGATATTGTCATGCCCTGGAGCTTTTTTGGGGTTTTGTGTTGCGATGACGTCGGCAATTTCGCTGGGGATGATCGGTTTTATCGGCAGGTCCATTTGGAGCGCTTGAGACAGCTGGTCATTAGTCGCGTTAACATCCTGCGGACTGGCGAGGTTCAGTGGTTGGAAGCGCTCAGTAAGGTGAACAGCAAACACTTCGGCTTGCTCAAAATCAGTCCGGCACCATGCACCACTATTGTCAGCCAATGGCGCTTTCCTTGCACAGCGCCTTTTAATAGCGCGCGTAGCATTCCATAGCAAGTGCGTCGCATCGCATTCGGTACCAGTGTTAGCAAGCCTGTCGTCGAACCAAGCTGATTTATGTTCGACCAGGGCGCGATAAAAAAAGATAGAGTGATAATTAATTGTTTTTTTTTTTTTTTTTTAATTGTATATCTTCATTTATTTGGGTTCCAAAAGGAATCGTTCAGTCAATTCCTCTGAACTTAACCTATTGAGTATATAAAGGGTATATGAGACCAAGTGGTTTCTTAGTTACTGAGTACAGAAGGGAAAGATTAATCTAGTTATTAATTATAAAGTGTGTTATATTATCTTCCGGGTAGGGAGATCGCTGGGGTGTACCCTCTTCAGCCTTCTGAGGGAGATGGGTTTACTAGCATGTTTGCCAGTCGGCTCGGGTGGACCACAAGCCTGTCGGCATAACGGCTGCTGTGAAAGTTGATCTGATCCCCAAGAAGGGTAACTTTCAGATCTCTTTCGATGAAGTGATAATTAAACAAGTAAGAAAGCGTCAGTCGAGTGTGCTCGACTACAATTACATTTTGACCGTAAAAGGCCATGGACTTACAATATTTATGCAAAGTCCAAATCTAAAATAAAAATAACAAGTAAGGAAAGCTACAGTCGAGCGCGCCCGACCATAAGATACCTTTCGTCCAACTTCGTAGTTGCACTTACTAGTACTAACTCTCTCTTACACACACATACAAACACACACACAAAGGCTAAAGCGATGCAGACGATATGCTGTAATGGCGCGGGCAACGGAACTATGAAACACGTTTTCATTAATAAATTCTGTATATACTGCCCGATCGGAATGTAATTATCGATTGCGTGTACGGTGGGCGTGGCACCTCAAATTTTAAACAATCTTTATCTGAGGATTATCTACAGGAACAATCATGCCAAATTTGGTGTCTGTAACTGTAATACTTTCCTTAATATTCAAAAATGATCGATTTGCGTGGGCGGTGGGAGTGGCACCGCAAATTTGAAGCAATCTTTATCTTCGCATGATTTACAGGAAATATCATGCCAAATTTGGCGTCTGTATCTGTAATACTTTCATTAATATTCGTAAATTATCGATTTGCGTGGGCGTTGAGCGTGGCACCTCAAATTTGAAATAGATTTCATCTGCGCATGATTTATAGGAACCATCATTTCAAATTTGGTGTCTGTAACTGTAATACTTTCCTTAATATGTCAAAATATAGTGTCTCTAGCTTTTGTAATAGCTGAGATCTTGACGTTTATACAGACAGACGGACAGACGGTCAGACGGATATGGCTCAATCGACTCGGGTGTTGATACTGAGCCAGAATATATATAATACTGTTCGTTTTGCAGTTCACAACTTAACCGATTTCACCACCGCAAACACTATTCGGCACAATTACGTTAAGCTGAATAACTTTTGTCTTTATTATCCGATTGTTACCAAATTTTCAGAGATTATCTGGCTAGCTATAGTTATCATATAAACCGAAGCATTGTATTATGTTTATATGTCTAGCCTTGCACTTGAACCTAGCGGTAATGAGTCTGTCAGATACGGGGTCCCAGGAATGGAGCGCCTTCTTGATCTTTCTGGCTACAAATATTCCTACACCATATTGTAATCAATGTTTTTTCGATTTACGGGGGCGGAAGGGGGCGTGCCCAAAATCCAAAATAAACTTGATCAGCGTGCAATAATAACACATATTGTCACCAAATTTGGTAGTCCTAGCTCTTATAATAGCGCAGATCTAGATTTTCACACGGACAGACAGACGGACAGACGGACATGGCTATATCGACTCGGCTGTTGATCCTGAGCCAGAATATATATACTTTATGGGGTCGGAGGTGTCTCCTTGTGCCTGTTACATACATTTTCGGTTTGAACAAAGTTATAATACCCTTCTACTCTATGAGTAGCGGGTATAATAACAAGTAAGGAAAGCTACAGTCGAGCGCGCCCTACCGTAAGATACCATTCGAATAACACGTAGAATAGATAAATCGTGGAGATGCGATACAGTCTTAATTTTGGCATCATTCATAACTGGTGTTGTTGTTACTGTACGAGGAGAAGCAATGAATGGTGCTTGGTTCTATGTGAGGGGGGTAGTGGATTTGGGCAAGGGGGGTTGCCGAAAATTGTTAAAAAGGCATTGAGCAATTTACAAAATGCCTTTTATTAAGTACAGAAGCATTTGTAAGAGAACGATTGAAGGGTCATGTCTCTTGCCATGAGCAGGCTGCGAACCTGCGCCCTCATGTTTAGCAGACAAGTGTATTGTCCACTATGCCATGAGGCCCTACGAATATATATATATATATATATATATATATATATATATATATATATATATATATATATGCATATAGTCTATATCTATGTGTGTGTTAAAGCAAAAAGTTGAAAATTTAATACTTTAGGCACAAAGCAAACTCAAAAATGTAGTTGTTCTCAAATTTGAAATAGAGCTTGTAATATTCAATACCATCATACCAAATCTGGTAAGTGTCTCCAGCTTTTATAATAACTAAGATCTGTGTGTTTATACAGACGCGTAACGGACTGACCGATAAACGAACAGACAGACAGACAGACGGACATGGCTCAATCGCTTTGGCTAGTGCTACTGAGTAAGAATATATATACTTTGTGGGGTTTACCACGCTTCACACTTCAGATAAAACGTCCCATAAATCAAAAATTTTCCAGCTCAACACGAACAGTTAGATACACAAATTACAAAATATAAAAAAATTATTTTTTTTTAAATACACAAAAAGGTAAAAAGCTTAACAACTGTGTTCATTTCATAAAATAAACGTACAATTTTTATACCATTCGGCCATTAAAAATGGTCAAAAATGGTACACTAAGTTCGTGCAAATGTATGTAACAGGCATAAGAAACCATGGCGGACCCCTCAAAGTATATATATTCTGACTCAGGATCACCAGCCGAGTCGATTGAGCCATGTCCGTCTGTCTGTCCGTCCGTCCGTCTGTCCGTTTGAACGTCTAGATCTCAGCTATTATAAAAGCTATAGACACCAAATTTCATATGAGGGTTCATGTATACCATAGGTAGATCGAGTTTATTTTTAATCTTTGATGTTACGCCCACCGTTCACGGAAATTAATAATTTACAATTATCAGGAGAAGTATTGATGCTTTTGCTTTGATATGAACATGGATAATTATACCCGCTTCTCATAGAGTAGAAGGGTATTATAACTTTGTTCAAATCGAAAATGTATGTAACAGACAGAAGGAGTCACCTCCGACCCCATAAAGTATATATATTCGGGCTCAGGACCAACAGCCGAGTCGATATAGCCATGTCCGTCTATCCGTCTGCCTGTCTGTCTGTCTGTCTGTCGTGTGAAAATCTAGATCTCAGTTATTATAAGAGCTAAAACTATTAAATTTGGTGACAGTATGTGTTATTATTGCACGCTGATCAAGTTTATTTTGGCTTTTGGCCACGCCCCCTTCCGCCGCTGTAAATCGAAAAAATTTATTACAAGCGCAATTTTGATGCCATATTGTTCATTTTCGGTTTACATGATTACTATAGCTAGCCAGATAATATCTGAAAATTTGGTACCAATCGGACAATAAACACAGAAGTTATTCAGCTTAACGTTTTCCATAGCTGTAAGCAGCACTGGCGGCAGCGCTGCCTGTAGCATTGTGCCGAAAAGTGTGTGCGGTGGTGAAATCGGTTAAGTTGTGAACTGCAAAACGAACAGTACTTTTATGCATTTACGGGTTCGAGTCCATTGAAAATGGTCAGAAATGGTATGCCAAGTTTGTGCAAAAGTATGTAACAGGCAGAAGGAGACATGGCAGACCCCATAAAGTATATATATTCTGGCTCAGTATCAACAGCCGAGTCGATTGAGCCATGTCCGTCTGACCGTCTGTCTGTATAAACGTCAAGATCTCAGCTATTACAAAAGCTAGAGACACTATATTTTGACATATTAAGAAAGTATTACAGTTACAGACACCAAATTTGGAACGATGGTTCCTATAAATCATGCGCAGATGAAATCTATTTCAAATTTGAGGTGCCACGCCCACCGCACACGCAATCGATAATTACATTCCGATCGGGCAGTATATACAGAATTTATTAATGAAAACGTGTTTCATAGTTCCGTTGCCCGCGCCATTACAGCATATCGTCTGCATCGCTTTAGCCTTTGTGTGTGTGTTTGTATGTGTGTGTGAGAGAGAGTTAGTACTAGTAAGTGCAACTACGAAGTTGGACGAATGGTATCTTACGGTAGGGCGCGCTCGACTGTAGCTTTCCTTACTTGTTATTATAGAGTAGAAGGGTATTATAAGGGTATTATAGAGAGAGTAGAAGGGGTATTATAACTTTGTTCAAACCGAAAATGTATGTTACAGGCACAAGGAGACACCTCCGACCCCATAAAGTATATATATTCTGGCTCAGGATCAACAGCCGAGTCGATATAGCCATGTCCATCTGTCCGTCTGTCTGTCCGTGTGAAAATCAAGATCTCAGCTATTATAAGAGCTAGGACTACCAAATTTGGTGACAATATGTGTTATTATTGTACGCTGTTCAAGTTTATTTTGGATTTGGCCACGCCCCCTTCCCGCCCCCGTAAATCGAAAAAACATCGATTACATGCCCAATTTTGATGCCATATTGTTCATTTTCGGTTTACATGATAATTATAGCTGGCCAAATGATCTCTGAAAATTTGGTAACAATCGAATAAAAAACACAGAAGTTATTCAGCTTAACGTTTTCCATAGCTGAAAGCAGCGCTGCCGGGTGCGCTGCATGCAGCATTGTGCCGAATCTTGTGTGCGTGTACGGTGGTGAAATGGGTTAAGTTGTGGACTGCAAAACGAACAGTACTATTATGCATTTACGGGTTCGAGTCCCGCCCGCATCAAAAATTAAATGTGTGCAAAAATGTTTTTTTTTTTATTTTAGATTTTGACTTTGCATAAATATTGTAAGTCCATAGCCTTTTACGGTCAAAATATGATTGTAGCCTTTTTTTTTTGTTCCGCAAATAAATGATGTACGAGCAGCTGGGTAGCGGGTATATTACAGTCAAGCACGCTCGACTGTAGCTTTCTTACTTGTTTTTTTTTTTCATAACCTTGAAAAATCCATGGTCTTATACAGTCAATACTTGACTGTAGCCGTTCTTACTTTTTTTTAACCTCTTACCGTAAAAGGTCACGCTGAAGTGGATGCCTTGACCGATTACACCGATTATTTTCATTAGGTATAATTTCATTACAATTAGAACGCATATATAAAGCCTTTCTATTGAAGTTGAGGATGCTAGTAAGTTTTTACCTGATAAACATGCCATAGAGATAATATTTGCAGCAGAATGAAGTTGCTTTATTTAGAACATTGTTGTTCTCCCCGTAGTATAACAGGAAAGTGTAAGGAAAATCGTCTTATGTGGTCCTTCGATTCGAAAACGAAGAAGTGCGTCCAGTTTATATACGGAGCAGAATATGCTGAATAAAAATGAAAAACCAAGCAAAAATGATTAGTCTCGCTATCGATTTTATTATTAAACAATGCAGTGCAAAAGGTGAAGGGGAATGGGTGTGGGGGGTTAGTAACAGGGCAGCTGCGTCTTAGCGCTACATACAACAGCATCAAAGTTAAACAAAGGAACCAAACGGCTAAAGAGATTGGGAGGAGGGGAGAGGTGTGAGGTTTGAGGTGCTGTTATCATGTAAACCTAAAATGATCAATATGGCAATATGACAAATTGCGCTTGTAATAATTTTTTTCGATTTACAGGGGCGGAAGGGGGCGTGGCCCACATTTTAATAACATTTTCACAGCGTATGATTCACATAAGTGTTGTCACCAAATTTGGTGGCTCTAGCTCTTTTAGTTTTTGAGATATAGGCGCTTGTAATACGGTTTTTCGATTTGCGGGGCGGAAGTAGGCGTGGCCCACATTTTAATAACATTTTTACAGCGTATGATTCACATAAGTGTTGTCACCAAATTTGGTGGCTCGAGCTTTTTTAGTTTCTGAGATATAGGCGTTCATACAGACGAACAGACTGAAAACATCACATCACACTGTGAAAACATCACACCAATCAGCTGTACACACGCTACGGCTGAAACAAAGCATCGTTACGATGACGTCACGACGCGCATCACAGACGCAAGCAGTTGAAGTGCGGAAAACGGAAACATGGATAACTTCTGTGTTTATCGTTCGATTGGATTTTAGTTTTGAGAATATATTTATATTGTAATTATCTATGTTAATACCCAAGCTGTAAATTAAATACTTTTCCTAATAATCATAAATTATCCATTTGCGTGGACGGTGGGCGTGACATCGAAAATTGAAAATAAACTTGATCTACCTATGGTATACAGGAACCTTCATGTGAAATTTTGTGTCTCTAGCTTTTGTAATAGCTGAGATCTAGACGTTCAAACGGACAGACGGACAGACAGACAGATGGACACGGCCCAATCGACTCAGCTAGTGATCCTGAGTCAGAATATATATACTTTGTGGGGTCTCCCACGCCTCCTTCTGCCTGTTACATACATTTGCACAAACTTAGTATACCATTTTTGACCATTTTCAATGGTCGAATGGTATTATAACAAGTAAGGGAAGCTACAGTCGAGCTCGCCCGATCGTAAGATACCATTCGATCAACTTTGCACTTTCACTAGCTAGTACTAACCCGCTCTCACACACACATACAGACACACACACAAAGGCTATAGCGAAGCAGTCGATATGCTGAACTATGAAAAACGTTTTCCTTAATAGATTCTGTATTTATTGCCCGATCGAATCGTAATTATCGATTGCGTGGGTGGTGGCCATGGCACTTCAAATTTGAAATAATCTGTATCTGCGCATGATTTTCAGGAATCATCATGCCAAATTTGGTGTCTGTATGATATTCAAAAATGATCGATTTGCGTGGCCGGTGAGCGTGGCACCTCAAATTTGAAATAAACTTGATCTGCGTATGGTATACAGGAACCTTTATGCCGAATTTGGTGTCTGTAAATGTAATACTTTCCTTAATATTCAAAAATTATCGATTTGCGTGGGCGGTGAGCGTGGCACTACAAATTTGAAATAAAGTTGATCTGCGTATGGTATACAGGAACTATCATGCCAAATTTGGTGTCTGTAACTGATTTACTTTCCTTAATATTCAAAAATTGTCGATTTGCGTGGGCGGTGAGCGTGGCACTACAAATTTGAAATAAAGTTGATCTGCGTATGGTATACAGGAACCATCATGTCAAATATGGTGTCTCTAGCTTTTGTAATAGCTGATATCTTGACGTTTATACAGACAGAGGAACAGACGGTCAGACGGACAGACGGACATGGCTCAATCGACTCGGCTGTTGATCCTGAGCCGGAATATATACACTTTATGGGGTCTGCCATGTCTCCTTCTGCCTGTTACATACTTTTGCACAAACTTTGTATACCATTTCTGACCATTTTCAATGGTCGAATGGTATAAAAATTTATTGCACACATTTAATTTTTGATGCGGGCGGGACTCGAACCCGTAAATGCATAAAAGTACTGTTCGTTTTGCAGTCCACAACTTAACCCATTTCACCACCGTACACGCACACACTATTCGCACAATGCTACAGGCAGCTCTGCCGCCAGTGCTGCTTACAGCTATGGAAAACGTTAATTGAATAGCTTCTGTGTTTATTATCCGATTGTTACCAAATTTTCAGAGATTAACTGGCTAACTATAGTTATCGTATAAACCGAAAATGAATAATATGGCATCAAAATTGCGGAGGCGAAAGGGGGGGGGTCGCCAAAATCCAAAAAAAACTTGATCAGCGTGGTATCATATTTGGTAGTTCTAGCCCTTTTAATAGATTAGATTTAGATTTTCACACGGACGCACAGACGGACACACGGACATGGCTATATCGACGGAAATGTCTCCTTCTGCCTGTTATATACATTTTCGGTTTGAACAAAGTTATAATACCCTTCTATTCTATGAGTAACGGGTATAAAAAAGGAAATAAGAGAAAGCAGATTATATAAAATATCAAATGATGAGAAATACAAAAAAAAAACTAAAAACAAATTAAACAAGTAAGAACGGCTACAGTCAAGTGTAGACTATGTAAGACCGTCCATTTTTAAAGATTATGAAAAAATTCAGATTGAGAAAACTGGCGTGGCCCACATTTTAATAAAAATTTTACAGCGTATGATTCACATAAGTGCTGTCACCAAATTTGGTAGATCTAGCTTCTTATACCATTCGACCATTGAAAATAGTCAAAAATGGTATACTAAGTTTGTGCAAATGTATGTAACAGGCAGAAGAAGGCGTTGCAGACCCCACAAAGTATATATATTCTGATTCGTGATCACTAGCTGAGTCGATTAAGCCGTGTCCGTCTATCTGTCCGTCTGTCTGTCTGTCCGTTCGTCCGTTTGAACGTCTAGATCTCAGTTATTACAAAAGCCAGAGATACCTAATTTCACAAAAATGTTCCTGTATACCATAGGTAGATCGAGTTTATTTTTAATTTTCGATGTCATCCCCACCGCCCACGCAAATCGATAATTTATAATATAATATTTAGGAAAAGTATGGAAATTATAGCTTTCTGATTTGGTACGAACATAGATAATTACAATATAAGTCTACTCTCAAAATTACAATCCGATCGAACAATAAACACAGAAGATATTCATTTAAACTTTTTTCATAGTTACACTAATTTAAACAATAGGTGGCAGATGAACTTGAGCAGTGTGTTTTGATGGAAATAAAAGTGTGATCATTTTTTTCAAAACTGTAGCTTTCCTTACTTGTTATTAACAAGTACGGAAAATTTGTTTTTTTCTTAACCTCTTACCGTAAAAGATCTCGGTGAAGTATATTCCTTGGACCGATTACACGTATTTTCATTACGTATAATTTCATTACAATTAGAACGCATATATAAAGCCTTTCTATTGTCTTTCAGCTGCAATCCAAGTCGCCTTTGCGTTATTCAAGTTCAAAACGAAGTTTTTGATAAAGTCGTTTGTAATTTTAGGTTAAATGACATCCGAATTTGTGGCACAGGAAGTTGAGGATGATAGTAAGTTTTTAGCTGATAAACATGCCATAAAGATAATATTTGCAGCAGAAGGAAATTTCTTTATTTAGAACATTGTGGTTATCCCCATAGTATAACAGGAAATTGTAAGGAAAATCGTCTTATGTGGTCCTTCGATTCGAAAACGAAGAAGTGCTTCCAGTTCACATACGGAGCAGAATAAGCTGAATAAAAATGAAAAACCAAGCAAAAATGATTAGTCTCGCCGTTGATTTAATTTTTAAACAACAAGTAAGAACGGCTACAGTCAAGTGTTGACTGTATAAGACCATGGATTTTTCAAGGTTATAAAAACCAAGTAAGAAAGCTACATTCGAGTGTGCTCGACTGTAATATACTCGCTACCCAACTGTTCGTACATCAAAATTATTTGCGGAACAATAAAGAACGGCCACAATCATATTTTGACCGTAAAAGGCCATGGACTTACAATATTTATGCAAAGTTAAAATCTAAAATAAAAAAAATAATTTTTTGCACACATTTAATTTTTGATGCGGGGTGGGACTCGGACCCATAAATGCATAATAGTTCTGTTCGTTTTGCAGTCCACAACTGAAACCATTTCACCACCGTACACGCACACACTATTCGGCACAATGCTGCAAGCAGCGCTGCCGCAAAAGGAGTAAAAAGTATTGAAAACGTATAGCTTTTATTTAGGTACCAAAAAAATCCAAAAATCCAAATCTTAAACAGTAAAAATAATAATTCTACCTGTTGAGGACTATAAATCGAATACGTGCATGTAAAAAACTATATGTGCCCTTTTAATATTTCTTTATATACGTAAATGGAAAGTGTTCTAGAGCACTTTAACTTTTAATAAATGTTTTTTAAAAAACGACCGATGTATCGGTCCGTACCGGCTCGTTCCGACTTATTTACAGCGGACAGCAATAAGAAATATGTATACAAAGTTTCGTGAAGCTAGTTCAAAAAGGAGGCAAAAACTTTTTTGGAAAAAATAAGAAAAGTTCGATCTCCCCCAATCATGATACGCATGCATGCGGAATCGAACCTTGGACCCATTACTTAAGAGGTCCACCACTTCTTCATTCGGCTTTTAATCCATTACGCAAAATTTTGCCAAAGTTACATTATGAGACCATTCGAAAATTCTTGCACGACAAAAACGAAGTCTGAATGCATGATGCGTGTTGCTGTTGCTCTTTATTCTCAGAACTTAAACATACAATTAAATAAAAAATAACAAGTAAGAAAGCTACAGTCGAGTGTTCTCGACTGTAATATACCCGCTACCCAGCTACTCGTACATCATTTATTTGCGAAACAAAAAAAAAAACGGCTACAATCATATTTTGACCGTAAAAGGCTATGGACTGATATTTATGCAAAGTAAACATCTAAAATAAAAAAAAAAACATTTTTGCACACATTTTCAGAGATCATATGGCTAGCTATAGTTATCATGTAAACCGAAAATGAACAATATGACATCAAAATTGCGCTTGTAATCAATTTTTTTCGATTTACAGCGGCGGAAGGGGGCGTGGCCAAAATCCAAAATAAACTTGATCAGCGTGCAATAATAACACATACTGTTACCAAATTTGGTAGTTCTAGCTCTTATAATAGCTGAGATCTAGATTTTCACACGGACAGACAGACGGACAGACAGACAGACAGACAGACGGACATGGCTATATCTACTCGGCTGTTGAACCTGAGCCAAAATGTATATACTTTATGGGGTCGGAGGTGACTCCTTCTGTCTGTTACATACATTTTCGGTTTGAACAAAGTTATAATACCCTTCAACTCTATGAGTAGCGGGTATAAAAATAAACAAGTAAGAAAGCTACAGCCGAGTGTGCTCGACTGTAATATACCAGCTACCTAGCTGCTCGTACATCGTTTATTTGCGGAACAAAAAAAACGGCTACAATCATATTTTGACCGTAAAAGACTATGGACTTATAATATTTATACAAAGTCAAAATCTAAAATAAAAAAAAAAACATTTTTGCACACATTTAATTTTTAATGCGGGCGGGACTCGAACCCGTAAATGCATAATAGTTCTGTTCGTTTTGCAGTCCACAACTTAACCCATTTCACCACCGTACACGCACACACGATTCGGCACAATGCTGCAAGCAGCGCTGCCGGCAGGGCTGCTTACAGCTATGGAAAACGTTAAGCTGAATAACTTCTGTGTTTATTATCCGATTGTTACCAAATTTTCAGAGATCATCTGGCTAGCTATAGTTATCATATAAACCGAAAATGAACAATATGGCAATATTACAAAAATGCGCTTGTAATAATTTTTTTTCGATTTACAGGGGCGGAAGGGGGCGTGGCCAAAATCCAAAATAAACTTGGTCACCAAATTTGGTGTTCTAGCTCTTATAATAGCTGAGATCTAGATTTTCACCCGTTGATCCTGAGCCAGAATATATATACTTTATGGGGTCGGAGGTGACTCCTTCTCTCTGTTACATACATTTTCGGTTTGAACAAAGTTATAATACCCTTCTACTCTATGAGTAGCGGGTATAAAAATAAACAAGTAAGAAAGCTACAGGCGAGTGTGCTCGACTGTAATATACCCGCTACCTAGCTGCTCGTACATCGTTTATTTGCGGAACAAAAAAACGGCTACAATCATATTTTGACCGTAAAAGACTATGGACTCATAATATTAATGCAAAGTCAAAATCTAAAATAAAAAAAAAAAACATTTTTGCACACATTTTATTTTTTAATGCGGGCGGGACTCGAACCCGTAAATGCATAATAGTACTGTTCGTTTTGCAGTCCATAACTTAACCCATTTCACCACCGTACACGCACACATGATTCGGCACAATGTTGCAAGCAGCGCTGCCGGCTGAATAACTTCTGTGTTTATTATCTGATTGTTACCAAATTTTCAGAGATCATTTGGCTAGTTATAGTTATCATGTAAACCAAAAATTAACAATATGGCATCAAAATTGCACTTGTTATCAATGTTTTTTCGATTTGCGGGGGCGGAAGGGGGCGTGGCCAAAATCCAAAATAAACCTAATTTCACAAAAATGTTCCTGTATACCATAGGTAGATCGAGTTTATTTTTAATTTTCGATGTCATGCCCACCGCCCACGCAAATCGATAATTTATAATTATTAGGAAAAGTATGGAAATTATAGCTTTCTGATTTGGTACGAACATAGATAATTACAATATAAGTCTACTCTCAAAATTACAATCCGATCGAATAATAAACACAGAAGATATTCATCTAAACTTTTTCATAGTTACACTGCTTGCGCCTTTGCAGCATATCGTGACGTCATCGTCACGATGCTTCGTTTCATCCGTAGCGTATGTAAAGTTGACGGCTACGACGTTTTCAGATGTAGATGGCGCTATTCAAAGATACATAGATTTAATTTAAACAATAGGTGGCAGATGAACTTGAGCAGTGTGTTTTGATGGAAATAAAAGTGTGATCATTTTTTCAAAACTGTAGCTTTCCTTACTTGTTATTAACAAGTACGGAAAATTTGTTTTTTTCTTAACCTCTTACCGTAAAAGATCTCGGTGAAGTATATTCCTTGACCGATTACACGTATTTTCATTACGTATAATTTCATTACAATTAGAACACATATATAAAGCCTTTCTATTGTCTTTCAGCTGCAATCCAAGTCGCCTTTGCGTTATTCAAGTTCAAAACGAAGTTTTTGATAAAGTCGTTTGTAATTTTAGGTTAAATGACATCCGAATTTGTGGCACAGGAAGTTGAGGATGATAGTAAGTTTTTAGCTGATAAACATGCCATAAAGATAATATTTGCAGCAGAAGGAAATTTCTTTATTTAGAACATTGTGGTTATCCCCATAGTATAACAGGAAATTGTAAGGAAAATCGTCTTATGTGGGCCTTCGATTCGAAAACGAAGAAGTGCGTCCAGTTCACATACGGAGCAGAATAAGCTGAATAAAAATGAAAAACCAAGCAAAAATGATTAGTCTCGCCGTTGATTTAATTTTTAAACAACAAGTAAGAACGGCTACAGTCAAGTGTTGACTGTATAAGACCATGGATTTTTCAAGGTTATGAAAAAACCAAGTAAGAAAGCTACATTCGAGTGTGCTCGACTGTAATATACTCGCTACCCAACTGTTCGTACATCAAAATTATTTGGGGAACAATAAAGAACGGCCACAATCATATTTTGACCGTAAAAGGCCATGGACTTACAATATTTATGCAAAGTTAAAATCTAAAATAAAACAAGTAAGAAAGCTACAGTCGAGTGTGCTCGACTGTAATATACCCGCTACCCAGCTGCTTGTACATAATTTATTTGCGGAACAAAAAACGGCAACAATCATATTTTGACCGTAAAAGGCTATGAACTTATAATATTTATGCAAAGTCAAAATATAAAATAAAAAAAAAAAAACATTTTTGCACACATTTAATTTTTGATGCGGGCGGGACTCGAACCCGAAAATGCATAATAGTACTGTTCGTTTTGCAGTCCACAACTTGGTATGGTATGGTATGGTATACAGGAACCATCATGTCAAATATGGTGTCTCTAGCTTTTGTAATAGCTGATATCTTGACGTTTATACAGACAGAGGGACAGACGGTCAGACGGACAGACGGACATGGCTCAATCGACTCGGCTGTTGATCCTGAGCCGGAATATATACACTTTATGGGGTCTGCCATGTCTCCTTCTGCCTGTTACATACTTTTGCACAAACTTTGTATACCATTTCTGACCATTTTCAATGGTCGAATGGTATAAAAAATTTATTGCACACATTTAATTTTTGATGTGGGCGGGACTCGAACCCGTAAATGCATAAAAGTACTGTTCGTTTTGCAGTCCACAACTTAACCCATTTCACCACCGTACACGCACACACTATTCGCACAATGCTACAGGCAGCTCTGCCGCCAGTGCTGCTTACAGCTATGGAAAACGTTAATTGAATAGCTTCTGTGTTTATTATCCGATTGTTACCAAATTTTCAGAGATTAACTGGCTAACTATAGTTATCGTATAAACCGAAAATGAATAATATGGCATCAAAATTGCGGAGGCGAAAGGGGGGGGGTCGCCAAAATCCAAAAAAACTTGATCAGCGTGGTATCATATTTGGTAGTTCTAGCCCTTTTAATAGATTAGATTTAGATTTTCACACGGACGCACAGACGGACACACGGACATGGCTATATCGACGGAAATGTCTCCTTCTGCCTGTTATATACATTTTCGGTTTGAACAAAGTTATAATACCCTTCTATTCTATGAGTAACGGGTATAAAAAAGGAAATAAGAGAAAGCAGATTATATAAAATATCAAATGATGAGAAATACAAAAAAAAAACTAAAAACAAATTAAACAAGTAAGAACGGCTACAGTCAAGTGTAGACTATGTAAGACCATCCATTTTTGAAGATTATGAAAAAATTCAGATTGAGAAAACTGGCGTGGCCCACATTTTAATAAAAATTTTTACAGCGTATGATTCACATAAGTGCTGTCACCAAATTTGGTAGATCTAGCTTCTTATACCATTCGACCATTGAAAATAGTCAAAAATGGTATACTAAGTTTGTGCAAATGTATGTAACAGGCAGAAGAAGGCGTTGCAGACCCCACAAAGTATATATATTCTGATTCGTGATCACTAGCTGAGTCGATTAAGCCGTGTCCGTCTATCTGTCCGTCTGTCTGTCTGTCCGTTCGTCCGTTTGAACGTCTAGATCTCAGTTATTACAAAAGCCAGAGATACCTAATTTCACAAAAATGTTCCTGTATACCATAGGTAGATCGAGTTTATTTTTAATTTTCGATTTTTTCCCCACCGCCCACGCAAATCGATAATTTATAATATAATATTTAGGAAAAGTATGGAAATTATAGCTTTCTGATTTGGTACGAACATAGATAATTACAATATAAGTCTACTCTCAAAATTACAATCCGATCGAACAATAAACACAGAAGATATTCATTTAAACTTTTTCATAGTTACACGGCTTGCGCCTTTGCAGCATATCGTGACGTCATCGTCACGATGCTTCGTTTCATCCGTAGCGTATGTAAAGTTGACGGCTACGACGTTTTCAGATGTAGATGGCGCTATTCAAAGATACATAGATTTAATTTAAACAATAGGTGGCAGATGAACTTGAGCAGTGTGTTTTGATGGAAATAAAAGTGTGATCATTTTTTTCAAAACTGTAGCATTCCTTACTTGTTATTAACAAGTACGGAAAATTTGTTTTTTTCTTAACCTCTTACCGTAAAAGATCTCGGTGAAGTATATTCCTTGACCGATTACACGTATTTTCATTACGTATAATTTCATTACAATTAGAACGCATATATAAAGCCTTTCTATTGTCTTTCAGCTGCAATCCAAGTCGCCTTTGCGTTATTCAAGTTCAAAACGAAGTTTTTGATAAAGTCGTTTGTAATTTTAGGTTAAATGACATCCGAATTTGTGGCACAGGAAGTTGAGGATGATAGTAAGTTTTTAGCTGATAAACATGCCATAAAGATAATATTTGCAGCAGAAGGAAATTTCTTTATTTAGAACATTGTGGTTATCCCCATAGTATAACAGGAAATTGTAAGGAAAATCGTCTTATGTGGTCCTTCGATTCGAAAACGAAGAAGTGCTTCCAGTTCACATACGGAGCAGAATAAGCTGAATAAAAATGAAAAACCAAGCAAAAATGATTAGTCTCGCCGTTGATTTAATTTTTAAACAACAAGTAAGAACGGCTACAGTCAAGTGTTGACTGTATAAGACCATGGATTTTTCAAGGTTATAAAAAAACCAAGTAAGAAAGCTACATTCGAGTGTGCTCGACTGTAATATACTCGCTACCCAACTGTTCGTACATCAAAAATTATTTGCGGAACAATAAAGAACGGCCACAATCATATTTTGACCGTAAAAGGCCATGGACTTACAATATTTATACAAAGTCAAAATCTAAAATAAAAAAAAAAAACATTTTTGCACACATTTAATTTTTAATGCGGGCGGGACTCGAACCCGTAAATGCATAATAGTTCTGTTCGTTTTGCAGTCCACAACTTAACCCATTTCACCACCGTACACGCACACACGATTCGGCACAATGCTGCAAGCAGCGCTGCCGGCAGGGCTGCTTACAGCTATGGAAAACGTTAAGCTGAATAACTTCTGTGTTTATTATCCGATTGTTACCAAATTTTCAGAGATCATCTGGCTAGCTATAGTCATCATATAAACCGAAAATGAACAATATGGCAATATTACAAAATGCGCTTGTAATAATTTTTTTTCGATTTACAGGGGCGGAAGGGGGCGTGGCCAAAATTTGGTGTTCTAGCTCTTATAATAGCTGAGATCTAGATTTTCACCCGTTGATCCTGAGCCAGAATATATACACTTTATGGGGTCGGAGGTGACTCCTTCTCTCTGTTACATACATTTTCGGTTTGAACAAAGTTATAATACCCTTCTACTCTATGAGTAGCGGGTATAAAAATAAACAAGTAAGAAAGCTACAGTCGAGTGTGCTCGACTGTAATATACCCGCTACCCAGCTGCTTGTACATAATTTATTTGCGGAACAAAAAACGGCTACAATCATATTTTGACCGTAAAAGGCTATGGACTTATAATATTTATGCAAAGTCAAAATATAAAATAAAAAAAAAACATTTTTGCACACATTTAATTTTTAATGCGGGCGGGACTCGAACCCGTAAATGCATAATAGTACTGTTCGTTTTGCAGTCCACAACTTAACCCATTTCACCACCGTACACGCACACACGATTCGGCACAATGCTGCAAACAGCGCTGCCGGCAGCTGAGTAACTGAATAACTTCTGTGTTTATTATCCGATTGTTACAAAATTTTCAGCGATCATCTGGCTAGCTATAGTTATCATATAAACCGAAAATGAACAATATGGCATCAAAATTGCACTTGTTATCAATGTTTTTTTTGATTTGCGGGGGGCGGAAGGGGGCGTGGCCAAAATCCAAAATAAACTTGATCAGCGTGCAATAATAACACATATTGTCACCAAATTTGGTTGTCCTAGCTCTTATAATAGCTGAGATCTAGATTTTCACACGGACAGACAGACGGACAGACGGACATGGTTATATCGACTCGGCTGTTGATCCTGAGCCAGAATATATATACTTTATGGGGTCGGAGGTGTCTCCTTCTGCCTGTTACATACATTTTCGGTTTGAACAAAGTTATAATACCCTTCTACTCTATGAGTAGCGGGTATAAAAAGAGATTCCAGTCCCACCCTGAGAAAAAAATGAGATTCCAGTCTCACCCAGAGAAAAAAACCCAAAGTCCAGTCTCAATTGAGAGCTGAGAGGGGACTGAAAATCCAAACACATTGGAGCTTACGTAGTCAGAAATTAAGACAGAAGCAACTCAGCCTACTTGAATCGTTTTAATAGAATTGTATCGCTTGGTACCTCCTTGCTACAAATTCTACATATAAAGCCAGCAAGTCTTAAGAGAGAATACCTCTCTGTCTATATTATTTTCCATGGGATTAGCCGAAAATCGCAAGGGGAAATTTCTACAGCATTTTGCCTTGCTTCAGTCACTCAAATTTCTGCAACTTTCGTTAGCAGACATCGTGGCTGCCTCAAGCCAAGCAGATTGAGAATAAGTATGGTTTGTGGCAAATGTGGCAAGAGAGCAAAATCAATTATTTTCTTGGTTTACAAACAGAAAAATTTTAAAATTTACTTTATTTATAAATTTTTTATCTTTAGGTGGATTACCTCCATTTTTAGGATTTTTACCTAAATGAATCGTAATTGAACAAATAACTTTTAATAGACAATATTTTCAATTATTTATTTTAATAATAACAACTTTAATTACGTTATTTTTTTATTTACGAATTTGTTTTTCTGCTTTTATATTAAACTACTATGAAAATAGATGAATTTTAAATTCTCAATTTAATAAATTTAATATAAATTTTTATTTAATTTTAACATTTTTTTCAATTTTTGGATTATTTTTAATTTCTATAGTTTATTTTATCTAAGGCTTTAAGTTAAAAAAACTAATAGCCTTCAAAGCTATAAATATAGGTATTCCTTTAAGCCTTAGTAAATTAATTTACTCCTTCAAAATTGCAGTTTGATGTCATTATTGACTATAAAGCCACTTATGATTAAGAAGAATATTTCTTATAAATAGATTTACAATCTACCGCCTATTTTCAGCCACTTAATCTAATCGCGACAATGATTATTTTCAACAAATCATAAAGATATTGGAACTTTATATTTTATTTTCGGAGCATGAGCAGGAATAGTAGGAACTTCTTTAAGAATTCTAATTCGAGCTGAATTAGGACATCCTGGAGCATTAATTGGAGATGATCAAATTTATAATGTAATTGTAACAGCCCATGCATTTATCATAATTTTTTTTATAGTAATACCTATTATAATTGGGGGATTTGGAAATTGGTTAGTTCCTTTAATACTAGGGGCTCCTGATATGGCTTTTCCTCGAATAAATAATATAAGATTTTGATTACTTCCCCCAGCTTTATCTCTTTTATTGGTAAGAAGAATAGTAGAAAATGGGGCTGGGACAGGATGAACTGTATATCCACCTCTTTCTTCAGGAATCGCTCATGGAGGAGCTTCTGTTGATTTAGCTATTTTTTCTCTTCATTTGGCTGGGATTTCTTCAATTTTAGGGGCAGTAAATTTTATTACAACAGTAATTAATATACGATCTTCAGGGATTACATTTGATCGAATACCTTTATTTGTTTGATCAGTTGTAATTACTGCTTTATTATTATTATTGTCCTTACCTGTTCTTGCTGGAGCAATTACAATACTTTTAACTGATCGTAATTTAAATACATCATTTTTTGACCCAGCAGGAGGAGGAGACCCAATTCTTTATCAACATTTATTTTGATTTTTTGGGCACCCAGAAGTTTATATTTTAATTTTACCGGGATTTGGAATAATTTCTCATATTATTAGTCAAGAATCGGGGAAAAAGGAAACTTTTGGATCTTTAGGAATAATTTATGCTATACTTGCTATTGGTTTATTAGGGTTTATTGTCTGAGCGCATCATATATTTACAGTTGGTATAGACGTTGACACACGGGCTTATTTTACTTCTGCAACTATAATTATTGCTGTACCAACAGGAATTAAGATTTTCAGATGATTAGCAACTTTACATGGAACTCAACTTTCTTATTCTCCTGCAATTTTATGAGCTTTAGGATTTGTATTTTTATTTACAGTGGGGGGATTAACAGGAGTAGTTTTAGCTAATTCATCAGTAGATATTATTTTACATGATACATATTATGTAGTAGCTCATTTCCATTATGTTTTATCAATAGGTGCTGTATTTGCTATTATAGCAGGATTTGTTCATTGATATCCTTTATTTACTGGATTAACTTTAAATAATAAATGATTAAAAAGTCAATTTATTATTATATTTATTGGGGTAAATTTAACATTTTTCCCCCAACATTTTTTAGGATTAGCAGGTATACCTCGACGATACTCAGACTATCCTGATGCTTATACTACATGAAATGTAATTTCAACTATTGGTTCATCAATTTCTTTATTAGGAATTTTATTTTTTTTCTATATTATTTGAGAAAGTTTAGTGTCTCAACGACAAGTAATTTATCCAACTCAATTAAATTCTTCTATTGAATGATATCAAAATACACCTCCTGCAGAACATAGATATTCTGAATTACCTTTACTTACAAATTAATTTCTAATATGGCAGATTAGTGCAATGGATTTAAGCTCCATATATAAAGTATTTTACTTTTGTTAGAATAATGTCAACATGAGCTAATTTAGGTCTTCAAGATAGAGCTTCTCCTTTAATAGAACAATTAATTTTTTTTCACGATCATGCATTATTAATTTTAGTAATAATTACCGTTTTAGTCGGTTATTTGATATTTATGTTATTTTTTAATTCATATATTAATCGATTTTTATTACATGGTCAATTAATTGAAATAATTTGAACAATTCTTCCTGCAATTATTTTATTATTTATTGCTTTTCCTTCTTTACGATTATTATATCTTCTTGATGAAATTAATGAACCTTCGGTAACTTTAAAAAGAATTGGACATCAATGATATTGAAGTTACGAATATTCAGATTTTAATAATGTAGAATTTGACTCATATATAATTCCCACAAATGAACTTACAAATGATGGATTTCGTTTATTAGACGTAGATAATCGAATTGTTTTACCGATAAACTCACAAATTCGAATTTTAGTAACTGCGGCTGATGTAATTCACTCATGAACTATTCCAGCTTTAGGTGTAAAGGTTGATGGAACTCCAGGACGATTAAACCAAACTAATTTTTTTATTAACCGCCCAGGATTATTTTTTGGACAATGTTCGGAAATTTGTGGGGCTAATCATAGTTTTATACCAATCGTAATTGAAAGTGTTCCTGTAAATTATTTTATTAAATGAATTTCTAATAATTTAAATTCATCATTAGATGACTGAAAGCAAGTACTGGTCTCTTAAACCATTTTATAGTAAATTAGCACTTACTTCTAATGAAATTTAAAAAATTAGTTAAACTTATAACATTAGTATGTCAAACTAAAATTATTAAAATATTAATATTTTTTAATTCCACAAATAGCTCCAATTTCATGATTAATTTTATTTTTTATTTTTTCTATTACTTTTATTTTATTTTGTTCAATTAATTATTATTCTTATATACCAACTTCTCCTAAATCTAATGAATTAAAAAATTTAAATTTAAATTCAATAAATTGAAAATGATAACAAATTTATTTTCTGTATTTGATCCTTCTTCAATCTTTGGTCTTTCATTAAATTGAATAAGTACATTTTTAGGACTTTTAATAATTCCTTCAATTTATTGATTAATACCTTCACGTTATAATATTTTTTGAAATTCTATTTTATTAACATTACACAAAGAATTTAAAACTTTATTGGGGCCAACAAGTCATAATGGTTCTTCATTTATTTTTATTTCTTTATTTTCATTAATTCTTTTTAATAATTTTATAGGTTTATTTCCATATATTTTTACAAGAACAAGACATTTAACTTTAACACTTTCTTTAGCTCTTCCTTTATGATTATCATTTATATGTTATGGTTGAATTAATCATACTCAACATATATTTGCTCATTTAGTTCCACAAGGAACACCTGCAGTTTTAATACCTTTTATAGTATGTATTGAAACTATTAGAAATGTAATTCGACCAGGAACATTAGCTGTACGATTAACTGCTAATATAATTGCAGGACATTTATTGTTAACATTACTGGGGAATACTGGTCCTTCTATATCTTATTTTTTAGTAACTTTTTTATTGGTAGGGCAAATTGCCCTTTTAGTTCTTGAATCAGCTGTAGCTATAATTCAATCTTATGTATTTGCCGTTTTAAGAACATTATATTCTAGAGAAGTTAATTAATTCAATATATATATATATATATATAATGTCTACACATTCAAATCACCCATTTCATTTAGTTGACTATAGCCCATGACCTTTAACAGGAGCAATTGGGGCTATAACAACAGTTTCAGGAATAATTAAATGATTTCATCAATATGATATTTCTTTATTTTTTCTAGGTAATGTAATTACTATTTTAACAGTTTATCAATGATGACGAGATGTATCTCGAGAAGGAACTTTTCAAGGATTACATACTTTAGCAGTAACTATTGGACTTCGATGGGGAATAATTTTATTTATTCTATCAGAAATTTTATTTTTTGTAAGATTTTTTTGAGCTTTTTTTCATAGCAGTCTTTCTCCTGCAATCGAATTAGGAGCTTCTTGACCTCCAGCTGGAATTATTGCATTTAATCCATTTCAAATTCCTTTATTAAATACTGCTATTTTATTAGCTTCAGGAGTTACAGTTACTTGAGCACACCACAGATTAATGGAAGGAAATCATTCACAAACTTCTCAAGGATTATTTTTTACAGTTTTATTGGGAGTATATTTTTCTATTCTTCAAGCTTATGAATATATTGAAGCACCTTTTACAATTGCTGATTCAGTTTATGGATCAACTTTTTTTATAGCAACAGGATTCCATGGAATTCATGTTTTAATTGGAACAACTTTTTTATTAACTTGTTTATTACGACATTTAAATAATCATTTCTCAAAAAATCATCATTTTGGATTTGAAGCAGCTGCTTGATACTGACACTTTGTTGACGTAGTTTGATTATTTTTATATATTACAATTTACTGATGAGGAGGTTAATTTAAACTTATTTATATAGTATAAAAGTATATTTGACTTCCAATCATAAGGTCTATTAATAAATAGTATAAATAATTTTATCAATAATTTTCATTGCTTCAATTATTATAATAATTAGATTTATTGTTATAATTTTAGCCTCAATTTTAAGAAAAAAAACTTTAGTAGATCGAGAAAAAAGATCACCATTTGAATGTGGATTTGATCCAAAATCATCATCTCGTCTTCCTTTTTCCTTACGATTTTTTTTAATTACAATTATTTTTTTAATTTTTGATGTAGAAATTGCTTTAATTTTACCAATAATTATTATTGTAAAATTTTCAAATTTATTTATCTGAACAATTACTTCAATTATTTTTATTATTATTCTGTTATTAGGACTTTATCATGAATGAAATCAAGGAATATTAAATTGATCAAATTAATGGGGTTGTAGTTAATTATAACATTTGATTTGCATTCAAAAAGTATTGATTTATCAATCTACCTTAAATTTTAAAATAAAGAATATGAAGCGATATATTGCAATTAGTTTCGACCTAATCTTAGGTAAATTACCCTTATTCTTAAAATTAATTGAAGCCAAAATTGCGGCTTATCACTGTTAATGATAGAATTGAGACTTAACCTCCAATTAAAGAAGTATGGTGATCAAGTAAAAGCTGCTAACTTTTTTCTTTTAATGGTTAAATTCCATTTATACTTCTAATATATTTATATAGTTTAACGCAAAACTTTACATTTTCATTGTAAAAATAAAATATTTAATTTTTATAAATTACTAACTATAGTTCACTATATTCAAAGATTTATTAATCTCCCTAACATCTTCAATGTCATACTCTAAATATAAGCTATTTGAATAAATAAATAAAAAATTTAATAAAATTAATACTCATAATACAAATAATAATAAATAAATTTTTAAATTATTATTATGTATTAAAAATAAAATTTGAGAATATTTTATTAATTTTTGATATAAATTTTGACCTCCAAAGTATTCAGACCACCCTTGATCAAATCTTTTTAAAACAATATTTCCATAATTTAATGGAAAAAAAATTAATTTATATGTTCTTAAAATAGGTATAAATCATATTGAACCTAAAAATATTCTAATATTATAATAAATTAACGATTTATTTAAACTATATAATTTTATAAAAGAAATTAAATAACCAAATAAACCCCCTCTAATACATACAAATAATGTTAAAAATTTTAAATATGGGGGTAAACAAATTATATAAGGATAGGGAAAAATTAATCAATTTAATATTCTTCCCCCGATAATTCTTATAAATAATAAACCTAACATACCTCGCAATATAACTCAACCTTCATCATTTAATATATTTAATCTTCTACAATTTAAATCCCCAGTTATTGAATAGTAAACTAAACGAAAAGAATAACAAACTGTTAAACCAGTAGAAAAAAAATATAAAAAGAAAGAAAAAATATTGATATTTCTAATTATGACTACTTCTAAAATTATATCTTTTGAATAAAATCCTGCTAAAAAAGGTATTCCACATAAAGCTAAATTAGAAACATTAAAACAAGCTGATGTTAAAGGCATATGAATTCTTAAACCCCCTATCAATCGAATATCTTGAGAATTATTCATATTATGAATAATAGCCCCAGCACATATAAATAATAATGCTTTAAATAAAGCATGGGTTAACAAGTGGAAAAAAGCTAATTTATAAAATCCTATTGATAAAATTCTTATTATCAACCCTAATTGACTTAAAGTTGATAAAGCAATAATTTTTTTTAAATCAAACTCAAAATTAGCACCTAACCCAGCCATAAATATCGTTAAACCAGATAATAAAAGTAATAATTGTCCTATTCAAGAATTTATTAATAAAACATTAAATCGAATTAATAAATAAACTCCTGCAGTTACTAATGTTGATGAATGAACTAATGCAGAAACCGGTGTTGGAGCAGCTATAGCAGCAGGTAATCAAGAAGAAAAAGGAATTTGTGCTCTTTTTGTTATAGCAGCTAATACAATTAATGCTCCAATAATTATTATTTCAAATTCATTTTGCATAATTTCTAAATAAAAAATATAATTTCAACTTCCATAATTTAATATTCAGGCAATTGCTAATAATAAAGCCACATCCCCAATTCGATTAGAAAGAGCTGTTAATATACCTGCATTATAAGATTTAATATTTTGAAAATAAATTACTAAACAATAAGAAACTAATCCCAACCCGTCTCATCCTAATAAAATTCTAATTAAATTTGGACTAATAATTAATAATATTATTGATAAAACGAACATCAAAACTAATATAATAAATCGATTAATATTTTCATCTCTTCTTATATATTCTTTTCTATAAAAAATAACCAAAGAAGCAATTATTAAAACAAATGATATAAATAATAAACTTATTCAATCAAATAATAATGTTATAACAATAGATATAGAATTTAATGAAACTACTTCTCATTCAATAAAATAAACTAAATTTTTTATTAAAAAATTTAATCTAATTAAAAATAACGAAAAACTAATAGAAATTAAACTCAAAAAGCTAATTCTACAAATTGATAAATATTTCACGATCTAAAATGAATTTCTCATATCACTAACACCACAAATTAGTATTTTTTTTAAACTATTTAAATATAATCATAAAATACATGTTTCTCTTTTTATAATTAATAAATTTAAAGGTAATCAATGTAAAATTATTAACAAATATTCACGAATTTTACCACCTCTAAATGAATAAACTCTAGAAAAAATTTTTCCATGTTGTCTAAAAGAATATAAATATAAAGTATATGCAGCTCTAAAAAATGAAAGTAAAGATAATATAATTATAGAAATTCAAGATCAAGAAACAATTCTATTTAACAAAGAAATTTCCCCCAATAAATTTAACGTAGGAGGAGCAGCTATATTAGCTGAACTTAATAAAAATCACCATAAAGCTATAACAGGTATAAAATTTAATAGACCCTTATTAATTAACAATCTTCGTCTTCCTAAACGCTCATAAGAAACATTTGCTAAACTAAATAAACCAGAAGAACAAAGTCCATGAGCAATTATTAATCTATAAGAACCTCTAAGACCTCAATAACTTATAGTTAAAAGACCTGATAAAACAATTCCTATATGAGCTACAGATGAATAAGCAATTAATGCCTTTAAATCAGTTTGTCGTAAACAAATTAATCTAACTAAAACTCCACCAACTAATCTAATTCTAATTCAAATAAAACCATATTTTAAATTTATTATTTGTAAAACAGAAACAACTCGCAATATACCATAACCTCCCAACTTAAGTATAATACCTGCTAAAATTATAGATCCTGAAACAGGAGCTTCAACATGAGCTTTTGGCAATCATAAATGAACTAAAAATATAGGTATTTTTACTAAAAATGCTCTTATTATACAAAAATACAACAAATCGTAATTGAACATATAATTATTTAGTAAATAAAAATTTATTGTATTAGTTTTATTTATAAAATAAAAAATACCAATTAATATTGGTAAAGAAACTAATAAAGTATAAAATAATAAATAAATTCCTGCTTGCAAACGTTCTGGTTGATACCCCCACCCTAAAATTAAAAATAAAGTAGGAATTAATCTTCTTTCAAAAAATAAATAAAACATAAATAAACTTATTCTTCTAAATGTTAAAACTAATAATAACAATAATAAAACAATATTTAATAAAAATAAATTTTTATAATTATTATATTTATAAACACTTTCTCTTGCCAATAATATTAAAGAACAAATTCATAAACTTAATAAAATTAATCCATAAGATAATATATCAGTACCTAAAAAATAAGAAATATTTATTCAATAATTTATAAAATTATTTATTAATAAAAATAAAAAACCTATAAAAAATAATAAAACTTGTACCATTCAAAATATATTTCTAATAAAACATAAAGGAATTAAAAATCTTAAAAAAAAAATTAATTTTAACATATTATATAATTCTAAAAGATTGAAAATAATCATTCCCATGAGTTCGAATTATTGAAACTAAAATAGATAAACCTAAAGCACCTTCACATACTCTAAATGTTAAAAATATTATTCTAAAATAACTTTCATAGTTTAATAAATTTAAATAAATAAATAATATTAAAAACAAAATTAAAACAATATATTCTAAACTTAATAATATTGAAAGTAAATGTTTTCGATTTGAAACAAAACAAAATAATCCTAAAATAAATAATATTATAGGAAATATTCAATACAAAATTATAATCATTAGTTTTAATAGTTTAATAAAAACATTGGTCTTGTAAATCAAAAATAAGAATTAATTCTTTTAAAACTTCAAGAGAAAAGAATTTCTTTTTCATTAATCCCCAAAATTAATATTTTATATAAACTACCTCTTGATATTATTCAATTAATTTTATACTCTTTAATTTTTTTAACTTCAATTATTTTTGTAAATATATTCCACCCATTAGCCATAGGTTTAACTTTACTAATTCAAACTATTTTAATTTGTTTAAGAACTGGGTTAATTACAAAAACATTTTGATTTTCTTATATTTTATTTTTAATTTTTCTAGGAGGAATATTAGTATTATTTATTTATGTTACATCATTAGCTTCTAATGAAATATTTAATTTATCTATTAAATTAACATTATTTTCTTTTATTATATTGACTTTATTAATAATTTTCTCTTTAATTGTAGACAAACACTCATTAACTTCATTTTTTATAAATAATGAAATAGAAACAATTTCTAATTTATCCTCTTATTTTTCAGAAAATTCTTTATCTTTAAACAAATTATATAATTTTCCAACAAATTTAATTACAATTCTTTTAATAAATTATCTATTAATTACTCTAATTGTTATTGTAAAAATTACAAAATTATTTAAAGGTCCTCTTCGTATAATAAATTAATGAACAAACCTTTACGAAATTCACACCCCTTATTTAAAATTGCTAATAATGCATTAGTAGATTTACCTGCCCCAAGAAATATTTCAAGTTGATGAAATTTTGGATCTTTATTAGGTTTATGTTTAATTATTCAAATTTTAACAGGATTATTTTTAGCTATACATTATACAGCAGATGTAAATTTAGCTTTTTATAGAGTTAATCATATTTGTCGTGATGTAAATTACGGATGGTTATTACGAACTATACACGCTAACGGAGCATCATTTTTTTTTATTTGTATTTATCTTCATGTAGGACGAGGTATATATTATGGATCTTACCTATTTACTCCAACTTGAATAATTGGAGTAATCATTTTATTTTTAGTAATAGGAACAGCATTTATAGGTTATGTTTTACCTTGAGGACAAATATCATTTTGAGGGGCAACTGTAATTACAAATCTTCTTTCTGCTGTTCCATATTTAGGAATTGATCTTGTTCAATGGGTTTGAGGGGGATTTGCTGTTGATAATGCAACATTAACACGATTTTTTACATTTCACTTTATTTTACCCTTTATTGTTCTTGCAATAGTAATAATTCATTTATTATTTCTTCATCAAACTGGATCAAATAATCCTATTGGAATTAATTCAAATATTGATAAAATCCCATTTCACCCTTATTTTACATATAAGGACATTGTAGGATTTATTATTATAATTTTTATTTTAATTGCATTAGTTTTAATCAACCCAAATTTACTAGGAGACCCTGATAATTTTATTCCAGCCAATCCCCTTGTAACTCCTGCTCACATTCAACCCGAATGATATTTTTTATTTGCTTACGCAATTCTTCGATCAATTCCTAATAAATTAGGAGGAGTAATCGCTTTAATTTTATCTATTGCTATTTTAATAATTTTACCTTTTTATAATTTAAGAAAATTCCGAGGAATTCAATTTTACCCAATTAATCAAATTTTATTTTGAATTATAGTAACAACAGTAATTTTACTAACTTGAATTGGAGCTCGTCCTGTCGAAGAACCTTACGTTTTATTGGGACAAATTTTAACAGTAATTTATTTTTTATACTATTTAATTAATCCATTAATTAATAAATGATGAGATAATTTATTAAATTAATTATAGTTAATGAGCTTGAATAAGCATATGTTTTGAAAACATAAGATAGAAATTTTATTTTCTATTAACTTTACTAAAAAAAATTCACAATAATAAAGAAAAAATTAAAATTTTAAATCCAATAAAAAACATTAAATAATTTAAAGAAAATGGTAAAAAACATTTTCAAGCTAAATATATTAATTTATCATAACGAAATCGTGGTAATGTTCCACGAGCTCAAATAAAAAAAAATGAAATAAATATTAATTTAACATAAAATAAAATATTAAATACATCTCTACCTAAAAAAATTACACAAAATAATATACTCATAAATAAAATTCTTGCATATTCAGCTAAAAAAATTAAAGCAAAACCACCTCTTCTATATTCTACATTAAACCCAGAAACTAATTCAGATTCTCCTTCAGCAAAATCAAAAGGAGTACGATTAGTTTCAGCTAATGAAATAGTAAGTCAAACTAAAGCTATTGGAAATAAAATAACTAAAAACCATAAATAAATTTGATAATAATAAAAATAAATAAAATTATAACTTCCAATTAAAAAAATAAAAGACAATAAAATTAAAGCTAAACTAACTTCATAAGAAATAGTTTGGGCAACTGCACGTAAACCCCCCAATAAAGCATAATTTGAATTAGAAGACCAACCTGCAACTATAACAGTATAAACCCCTAAACTTGTACAACATAAAAAGAATAACCCCCCTAAATTAAATGAATATAATTTTACAAAAAATGGTATACATATTCAAACAATTAATGACAAAAATAAAGATAAAATTGGAGAAATATAATATCTTAAATAATTTGATAATAAAGGATAAGTTTGTTCTTTTGTAAATAATTTAATCGCATCACAAAAGGGTTGAGGAATTCCTATTAAACCTACTTTATTAGGACCCTTACGAATTTGAATATAACCTAAAACTTTACGCTCTAATAATGTTAAAAAAGCTACTCTTACAAGTACACAAATAATTAACAATAAACTTCCAATAAAAGATATAACTAATTCTATATAAAACAAGTACTATTTGTAATAATAAATTACATAAATAAATTCTAAATTTATTGCACTAATCTGCCAAAATAGTTTTTATATTAATAATATTCTTTATTAAAAATAAAATTATTTTAATATTTAATCCTTTCGTACTAAAATATTATAATTTATTAAAGATAGAAACCAACCTGGCTTACGCCGGTTTGAACTCAGATCATGTAAGAATTTAAAAGTCGAACAGACTTAAAATTTGAACGGCTACACCCAAAATTATATCTTAATCCAACATCGAGGTCGCAATCTTTTTTATCGATATGAACTCTCCAAAAAAATTACGCTGTTATCCCTAAAGTAACTTAATTTTTTAATCATTATTAATGGATCAATAATTCATAAATTAATGTTTTTAAAAATTAAAAGTTTTTTAAATTTTAATATCACCCCAATAAAATATTTTAATTTATTATAATAAAAATAATCTTTATAATTAAAATAAATAAAATATAAAGATTTATAGGGTCTTCTCGTCTTTTAAATATATTTTAGCTTTTTGACTAAAAAATAAAATTCTATAAAAAATTTAAATGAAACAGTTAATATTTCGTCCAACCATTCATTCCAGCCTTCAATTAAAAGACTAATGATTATGCTACCTTTGCACAGTTAAAATACTGCGGCCATTTAAAATTTCAGTGGGCAGGTCAGACTTTAAATTTAATTCAAAAAGACATGTTTTTGTTAAACAGGCGAACATTATTTTTGCCGAATTCTTTATTTAAACTTTTCATTTAAATTTATTTTTACAATAAAATATACTAATTTTTTCATAATTTCTTAATTTTTAAAATTAAAATTAATATTTGAATAAAATTATTAAAATTTAATAAATAATAAATATTATAAAATAAATTATAACATAATTTTTAATAATTGCTAATTCTAAGCATATATTTATTAAATTATTATTATTATTTTTAAAAATTTATTTTATAGCTTATCCCATAAAATATTAAAATTATAAATTATTTAATTAAAAAAATTTTTAAATAAATTTATAATTTCTGAATTAAATTCATTTCTTCAAAAACTAGATACCTTTAAAAACGAATAACATTTCATTTCTAATATAATATTAAAAATAATTTTATCACATTAACTTTTATATTATATTAACTCTTTTAAAATCGAGAAAAATATATAATTATTTTTTATTTAAAAAACGCTGATACACAAGGTACAATAAATTAAATTTTCTTTTAAAATAAAAATTTTTCAAATTATTTCAATTTTCTTTTACAATACTATTAAACTATTATTAAATTTATTTTTTCTTTAAAAAATACTAAAACTTTTTTTTTTATAATTATTTTTAATATATTAAATTAACAAATAAAATAAATTAATAAATAAAATTTAATCAATTTATATTGATTTGCACAAAAATCTTTTCAATGTAAATGAAATGCTTTACTTAATAAGCTTTAAATTGTCATTCTAGATACACTTTCCAGTACATCTACTATGTTACGACTTATCTTACCTTAATAATAAGAGCGACGGGCGATATGTACATATTTTAGAGCTAAAATCAAATTATTAATCTTTATAATTTTACTACCAAATCCACCTTCAAAAATTTTTTCATAATTTTATCCGTATAAATAATTTTATTGTAACCCATTATTACTTAAGTATAAGCTACACCTTGATCTGATATAAATTCTTATAAAAATTATTGAATATTATTATTCTTATAAAATATTCTGATAACGACGGTATATAAACTGAATACAAACTTAAGCAAGGTCCATCGTGGATTATCGATTACAAAACAGGTTCCTCTGGATAGACTAAAATACCGCCAAATTTTTTAAGTTTCAAGAACATAACTATTACTACTTTAATATTTACATTTACATTTTAAATAATAGGGTATCTAATCCTAGTTTTTAATTAAAATTTTCAAGCTTCAATTATTATCAAAAAAAATTTTTTAAATTTAAAATTTCACTTAATAAATTTAATTTTATTTAATATTTATAATCAATTTAACTTTTACTAAAATAATTTATTTGTATAATTAGTGTAACCGCGATTGCTGGCACCAATTTTATCTATACTCTTTAATATTACTGTTTCTAAATTTCTTTAATTAACAAAATTAATTACTGCGACTACAAAAAATTTATAAATTTTTAAAATTAATAAAATTTCTTACAAAAATTTACATATAAATCAAATTAACAACAAATTTTTAAGCCAAAATAAAACTTTATATAAATAAAAAAATTAATTTTAAATTTAAAATTAATTAATATTTATTTAATTAAATAATTAAATTTTATAAAAATTTAATTTAAAATTAAAAATAAATTTAATATTTTTTTTAATAAATTAATCTGATAATAATTTAATTTTATAAAATAAATTTTTTTGGTTTTTTATTTTTGGTTTAAACCGAGGTGGGGTGTGGGGGTCTTGCAACGCATGCTGCTGGGAATTCAATCAAAAGTGTCAGCGCTGGCACAACATCTCTTACTGCTAAAGGTGCCGAAACCACTAACTAAATACAGTGGTAACTGAATATTAGAATAGAATATTAGAATATTAGAAATGATAAGAAAGGCAAAAAAATCAAAAGGGAAACAAAGACTTAATCCCTTTTTCATTGATAAGCAATTTTAAAATTATGGAACTTTGGAAAAGTGGGAAGTATAAAAAAATTTTAATAAATTATAGAAATTTTTAAATATTTTGAAATTAAGAAAATTGACAGTTAATATTTTTAAAACATTTTTAAAAGCTTAAAATATTCTTAATGAATTTTAAATAATACGCAAATTTAGGAAAAATGTGGAAATTTGACGATGACGTCACGATATGCTGCAAAGGCGCAAAGAGTGTAACTATGGAAAACGTTTAGATGAATATCTTCTGTGTTTATTGTTCGATCGGATTGTAATTTTGAAAATAGATTTATACTGTAATTATCTATGTTTATACCAAAGCAGAAAGCCATAACTTCAATACTTTTCCTAATAATCGTAATTATCGTTTTGCGTGGGCGGTGGGCGCGACATCGAAAATTGAAAATAAACTCGATCTACCTATGGTATACAGGAAATTAGGTGTCTCTACCTTTTGTAATAGCTGAGATCTAGACGTACAGACGGACAGACGGACATGGCTATATCGACTCGGCTGTTGATCCTGAGCCAGAATATATATACTTTATGGGGTCGGAGGTGTCTCCTTCTGCCTGTTACATACATTTTCGGTTTGAACAAAGTTATAATACCCTTCTACTCTAAGAGTAGCGGGTATAAAAATAATTTTTTGCACACATTTAATTTTTGATGCGGGTGGGACTCGGACCCATAAATCCATAATAGTTCTGTTCGTTTTGCAGTCCACAACTGAAACCATTTCACCACCGTACACGCACACACCATTCGGCACAATGCTGCAAGCAGCGCTGCCGGCAGCGCTGCTTACAGCTATGGAAAACGTTAAGCTGAATAACTTCTGTGTTTATTATCCGATTGTTACCAAATTTTCAGCGATCATCTGACTAGCCAAATGAATATTCATTCATGTGAACCGAAAATGAACAATATGGCATGAAAATTGCGCTTGTAATCAATGTTTTTTCGATTTATGGGGGCGGAAGGGGGCGTGGCCAAAATCCAAAATAAACTTGATCAGCGTGCAATAATAACACATATTGTCACCAAATTTGGCAGTCCTAGCTCTTATAATAGCTGAGATCTAGATTTTCACACGGACAGACAGACGGACAGACAGACAGACAGACGGACAGACAGACATGGCTATATCGACTCGGCTGTTGATCCTGTCCCAGAATATATATACTTTATGGAGTCGGACGTGTCTCCTTCGTCCTGTTACATACATTTTCGGTTTGAACAAAGTTATAATGCCCTTGTACTCTATGAGTAGCAGGTATAAAAAAAAACAAGTAAGAAAGCTACAGTCGAGTGTGCTCGACTGTAATATACCCGCTACCCAGCTCCTTGTACATAATTTATTTGCGGAACAAAAAACGGCTACAATCATATTTTGACCGTAAAAGGCTATGGACTTATAATATTTATGCAAAGTCAAAATATAAAATAAAAAAAAAAAACATTTTTGCACACATTTAATTTTTGATGCGGGCGGGACTCGATCCGTAAATGCAAAGTAGTACTGTTCGTTTTGTAGTCCACAACTTAACCCATTTCACCATCGTACACGCACACACGATTCGGCACAATGCTGCCGGCAGCGCTGCTTACAGCTATGGGAAACGTTAAGCTGAATATCTTCTGTGTTTATTCTCCGATTGTTACCAAATTTTCAGAGATCATCTTGCAAGCTATAGTTATCATGTGAACCGAAAATGAACTATATGGCATCAAAATTGCGCTTGTAATCAATATTTTTCCGATTTATGGGCAAGGGGCGTGCATAAATCCAAAATTAACTTAATCAGCGTGCAATAATAACACATATTGTCACCAAATTTGGTAGTCCTAGCTCTTATAATACTGAGATCTAGATTTTCACACGGACAACTACGGACAGACGACAGACGGACATGGCTATATCGACTCGGCTTTGATCCTGAGCCAGAATATATATATACTTTATGGGGTCGGAGGTGTCTCCTTCTGCCTGTTACATACATTTTCGGTTTGAACAAAGTTATAATACCCTTCTACTCTATGAGTAGCGGGTATAAACATTTTTGCAAACATTTAATTTTTGATGCGGGCGGGACTCGAAGCCGTAAATGCATAATAGTACTGTTCGTTTTGCAGTCCACAACTTAACCCATTTCACCACCGTACACGCACACACGATTCGGCACAATGCTGCAAGCAGGCTGCCGGCAGGGCTGCTTAAGCTATGGAAAACGTTAAGCTGAATAACTTCTGTGTTTATTATCCGATTGTTACCAAATTTTCAGAGATCATCTGGCTAGCTATAGTTATCATGTGAACCGAAAATGAAGAATATGGCATCGAAATTGCGCTTGTAATCAATATTTTTCCGATTTACGGGGGCGGATGGGGGCGTGGCCAAAATCCAAAATAAACTTGATCAGCGTGCAATAATAACACATTTTGTCACCAAATTTGGTAGTCCTAGCTCTTATAGTAGCTGAGATCTAGATTTTCACACGGACAGACGAAGACGAACATGGCTATATCGACTCGGCTGTTGATCCTAAGCCAGAATATATATACTTTATGGGGTCGGAGTTGTCTCCTTCTGCCTGTTACATACATTTTCGGTTTGAACAAAGTTATAATACCCTTCTACTCTATGAGTAGCGGGAATAAAAAAAACATTTTTGCAAACATTTAAGTTTTGATGCGGGCGGGACTCGAAGCCGTAAATGCATAATAGTACTGTTCGTTTTGCAGTCAACAACTTAACTCATTTCACCACCGTACACGCACACACGATTCGGCACAATGCTGCCGGCAGCACGGTTTACAGCTATGGAAAACGTTAAGCTGAATAACTTCTGTGTTTATTATCCGATTGTTACCAAATTTTCAGCGATCATCTGACTAGCCAAATGAATAGTCATTCATGTGAACCGAAAATGAACAATATGGCATGAAAATTGCGCTTGTAATCAATGTTTTTTCGATTTATGGGGGCGGAAGGGGGCGTGGCCAAAATCCAAAATAAACTTGATCAGCGTGCAATAATAACACATATTGTCACCAAATTTGGCAGTCCTAGCTCTTATAATAGCTGAGATCTAGATTTTCACACGGACAGACAGACGGACAGACAGACAGACAGACGGACAGACGGACATGGCTATATCGACTCGGCTGTTGATCCTGTCCCAGAATATATATACTTTATGGAGTCGGACGTGTCTCCTTCTGCCTGTTACATACATTTTCGGTTTGAACAAAGTTATAATACCCTTGTACTCTATGAGTAGCGGGTATAAAAAAAAACAAGTAAGAAAGCTACAGTCGAGTGTGCTCGACTGTAATATACCGCTACCCAGCTGCTTGTACATAATTTATTTGCGGAACAAAAAAACGGCTACAATCATATTTTGACCGTAAAAGGCTATGGACTTATAATATTTATGCAAAGTCAAAATATAAAATAAAAAAAAAAACATTTTTGCACACATTTAATTTTTGATGCGGGCGGGACTCGACCCGTAAATGCAAAGTAGTACTGTTCGTTTTGCAGTCCACAACTTAACCCATTTCACCACCGTACACGCACACACGATTCGGCACAATGCTGCCGGCAGCGCTGCTTACAGCTATGGAAAACGTTAAGCTGAATATCTTCTGTGTTTATTCTCCGATTGTTACCAAATTTTCAGAGATCATCTTGCAAGCTATAGTTATCATGTGAACCGAAAATGAACAATATGGCATCAAAATTGCGCTTGTAATCAATTTTTTTCCGATTTATGGGGGCGGAAGGGGGCGTGGCCAAAATCCAAAATTAACTTAATCAGCGTGCAATAATAACACATATTGTCACCAAATTTGGTAGTCCTAGCTCCTATAATAGCTGAGATCTAGATTTTCACACGGACAGACTGACGGACAGACGGACATGGCTATATCGACTCGGCTGTTGATCCTGAGCCAGAATATATATATCTTTATGGGGTCGGAGGTGTCTCCTTCTGCCTGTTACATACATTTTCGGTTTGAACAAAGTTATAATACCCTTCTACTCTATGAGTAGCGGGTATAAAAAAAAAAAAAAAACTATATGGCTCAACTTTAATATCCCCCCTACCCACCTCTTTTAAAAAAATTAATTTCGGAAAAAAAAAAGGGTATAAATATATTTTTACCCCAAAAAGGTTTGGGCCTTTAATTTTTATGCAAAGTCAAAAATAAAAAAAAAAAAAACATTTTTGCAAACATTTAATTTTTGATGCGGGCGGGACTCGAAGCCGTAAATGCATAATAGTACTGTTCGTTTTGCAGTCCACAACTTAACCCATTTCACCACCGTACACGCACACACGATTCGGCACAATGCTGCAAGCAGCGCTGCCGGCAGGGCTGCTTACAGCTATGGAAAACGTTAAGCTGAATAACTTCTGTGTTTATTATCCGATTGTTACCAAATTTTCAGAGATCATCTGGCTAGCTATAGTTATCATGTGAACCGAAAATGAAGAATATGGCATCGAAATTGCGCTTGTAATCAATATTTTTCCGATTTACGGGGGCGGATGGGGGCGTGGCCAAAATCCAAAATAAACTTGATCAGCGTGCAATAATAACACATTTTGTCACCAAATTTGGTAGTCCTAGCTCTTATAGTAGCTGAGATCTAGATTTTCACACGGACAGACAAGACGAACATGGCTATATCGACTCGGCTGTTGATCCTAAGCCAGAATATATATATACTTTATGGGGTCGGAGGTGTCTCCTTCTGCCTGTTACGTACATTTTCGGTTTGAACAAAGTTATAATACCCTTCTACTCTATGAGTAGCGGGAATAAAAAAAACATTTTTGCAAACATTTAAGTTTTGATGCGGGCGGGACTCGAAGCCGTAAATGCATAATAGTACTGTTCGTTTTGCAGTCAACAACTTAGCTCATTTCACCACCGTACACGCACACACGATTCGGCACAATGCTGCCGGCAGCACGGTTTACAGCTATGGAAAACGTTAAGCTGAATAACTTCTGTGTTTATTATCCGATTGTTACCAAATTTTCAGCGATCATCTGACTAGCCAAATGAATAGTCATTCATGTGAACCGAAAATGAACAATATGGCATGAAAATTGCGCTTGTAATCAATGTTTTTCCGATTTATGGGGGCGGAAGGGGGCGTGGCCAAAATCCAAAATAAACTTGATCAGCGTGCAATAATAACACATATTGTCACCAAATTTGGCAGTCCTAGCTCTTATAATAGCTGAGATCTAGATTTTCACACGGACAGACAGACGGACAGACAGACAGACAGACGGACAGACGGACATGGCTATATCGACTCGGCTGTTGATCCTGTCCCAGAATATATATACTTTATGGAGTCGGACGTGTCTCCTTCTGCCTGTTACATACATTTTCGGTTTGAACAAAGTTATAATTCCCTTGTACTCTATGAGTAGCAGGTATAAAAAAAAAACAAGTAAGAAAGCTACAGTCGAGTGCTCGACTGTAATATACCCGCTACCCAGCTGCTTGTACATAATTTATTTGCGGAACAAAAAACGGCTACAATCATATTTTGACCGTAAAAGGCTATGGACTTATAATATTTATGCAAAGTCAAAATATAAAATAAAAAAAAACATTTTTGCACACATTTAATTTTTGATGCGGGCGGGACTCGACGCCGTAAATGCAAAGTAGTACTGTTCGTTTTGCAGTCCACAACTTAACCCATTTCACCACCGTACACGCACACACGATTCGGCACAATGCTGCCGGCAGCGCTGCTTACAGCTATGGAAAACGTTAAGCTGAATATCTTCTGTGTTTATTCTCCGATTGTTACCAAATTTTCAGAGATCATCTTACAAGCAATATAGTTATCATGTGAACCGAAAATGAACAATATGGCATCAAAATTGCGCTTGTAATCAATTTTTTTCCGATTTATGGGGGCGGAAGGGGCGTGGCCAAAATCCAAAATTAACTTAATCAGCGTGCAATAATAACACATATTGTCACCAAATTTGGTAGTCCTAGCTCCTATAATAGCTGAGATCTAGATTTTCACACGGACAGACTGACGGACAGACAAAAGGACATGGCTATATCGACTCGGCTGTTGATCCTGAGCCAGAATATATATACTTTATGGGGTCGGAGGTGTCTCCTTCTGCCTGTTACATACATTTTCGGTTTGAACAAAGTTATAATACCCTTCTACTCTATGAGTAGCGGGTATAAAAAAACGAATTTACACCCCCCCAACCCCTTTCCCTTAAATTTTTTTATAACAAAAAAAAAAAACCAACAATCATATTATTATATTAAAAGGGTATAGGCTTTTAATATATATTAAAAATCAAATATAAAATAAAAAAAAAAAAACATTTTTGCAAACATTTAATTTTTGATGCGGGCGGGACTCGCAGCCGTAAATGCATAATAGTACTGTTCGTTTTGCAGTCCACAACTTAACCCATTTCACCACCGTACGACTCACACACGATTCGGCACAATGCTGCAAGCAGCGCTGCCGGCAGGGCTGCTTACAGCTAAGGAAAACGTTAAGCTGAATAACTTCTGTGTTTATTATCCGATTGTTACCAAATTTTCAGAGATCATCTGGCTAGCTATAGTTATCATGTGAACCGAAAATGAACAATATTTTTTTTTTTCCGATTTACGGGGGCGGAAGGGGGCGTGGCCAAAATCCAAAATAATCTTGATCAGCGTGCAATAATAACACATATTGTCACCAAATTTGGTAGTCCTAGCTCTTATAATAGCTGAGATCTAGATTTTCACACGGACAGACTGACGGACAGACGGACATGGCTTTATCGACTCGGCTGTTGATCCTGAGCCAGAATATATATACTTTATGGGGTCGGAGGTGTCTCCTTCTGCCTGTTACATACATTTTCGGTTTAAACAAAGTTATAATACCCTTCTACTCTATGAGTAGCGGTTATAAAAAAAAAACATTTTTGCACACATTTAATTTTTGATGCGGGCGGGACTCGAAGCCGTAAATGCATAATAGTACTGTTCGTTTTGCAGTCAACAACTTAACCCATTTCACCACCGTACACGCACACACGATTCAGCACAATGCTGCCGGCAGCGCTGCTTACAGCTATGGAAAACGTTAAGCTGAATAACTTCTGTGTTTATTCTCCGATTGTTACCACATTTTCAGAGATCATCTTGCAAGCTATAGTTATCATGTGAACCGAAAATCAACAGTATGGCATTAAAATTGCGCTTGTAATCAATATTTTTCCGATTTACGGGGGCGGAAGGGGGCGAGGCCAAAAATCCAAAATAAACTTGATCAGCGTGCAATAATAACACATATTGTCACCAAATTTGGTAGTCCTAGCTCTTATAATATCTGAGATCTAGATTTTCACACGGACAGACAGACGGACAGACGGATATGGCTATATCGACTCGGCTGTTGATCCTGAGCCAGAATATATATACTTTATGGGGTCAGAGTTGTCTCCTTCTGCCTGTTAAATAAATTTTCGATTTGAACAAAGTTATAATACCCTTCTACTCTATGAGTAGCGGGAATAAAAAAAACATTTTTGCACACATGTAATTTTTGATGCGGGCGGGACTCGAACCCGTAAATGCATAATAGTACTTTTCGTTTTGCAGTCCACAACTTAACCCATTTCACTACCGTACACGCACACACGATTCGGCACAATGCTGCAAGCAGCGCTGCCGGCACCGCTGCCTACAGCTATGGAAAACGTTAAGCTGAATTACTTCAGTGTTTATTATCCGATTGTTACCAAACTTTTAGAGATCATCAGCCTAGATATAGTTATCATACAAACCGAAAATGAATAATATGGCATCAAAATTGCACTTGTAATCCATTTTTTTCGATTTTCGGGGCGGAAGGGGGCGTGGCCAAAATCCAAAATAAACTTGAGCAGCGTGCAATAATAACACATATTGTCGCCAAATTTGGTAGTCCTAGCTCTTAAAATAGCTGAGATCTAGATTTTCACACGGACAGACAGACGGACAGACGGGCATGGCTATATCGACTCGGCTGTTGATCCTGAGCCAGAATATATATACTTTATTGGGTCGGACGTGTCTCCTTCTGCCAGTTACATACATTTTCGGTTTGAACAAAGTTATAATACCCTTTTACTCTATGAGTAGCGGGTATAAAAATTAAAGTATAAGTACTTCAAAAAAAAACAAGTGAGAAAGCTAAAGTCGAGTGTGCTCGACTGTAATATACCCGCTACCCAGCTGCTTGTACATAATTTATTTGCGGAACAAAAAAACGGCTACAATCATATTTTGACCGTAAAAGGCTATGGACTTATAATATTTATGCAAAGTCAAAATATAAAATAAAACAAGTTGGAAAGCTACAGTCGAGTGTGCTCGACTCTAAAATACCCGCTACTCAGCTGCTTGTACATAATTTATTTGCGGAACAAAACAACGGCTACAATCATATTTTGACCGTAAAAAGGCTATGGACTTATAATATTTATGCAAAGTCAAAATATAAAATAAAACAAGTTAGAAAGCTACAGTCGAGTGTGCTCGACTCTAATATACCCGCTACCCAGCTGCTTGTACATAATTTATTTTTTTCAATGTTTTTTTGATTTACGTGGGCGGAAGGGGCGTGGCCAAAATCCAAAATAAACTTGATCAGCGTGCAATAATAACACATATTGTCACCAAATTTGGTAGTCCTAGCTCTTATAATAGCTGAGATCTAGATTTTCACACGGACAGACAGACGGACAGACGGACATGGCTATATCGACTCGGCTGTTGATCCTGAGCCAGAATATATATACTTTATGGGGGTCGGAGGTGTCTCCTTCTGCCTGTTACATACATTTTCGGTTTGAACAAAGTTATAATACCCTTCTACTCTATGAGTAGCGAGTATAAAAAAAAAAAATATTTTTGCACACATTTAATTTTTTATGCGGGCGGGACTCGAACCCGTAAATCCATAATAGTACTATTCGTTTTGCAGTCCACAACTTAACCCATTTCACCACCCCACACGCACACACTATTCGGCACAATGCTGCAAGCAGCGCTGCTGGCAGCGCTACTTACAGCTATGGAAAACGTTAAGCTGCATAACGTCTGTGTTTATTATCCGATTGTTACCAAATTTTAAGAGATCATCTGGCTAGCTATAGTTATCATATAAACCGAAAACGAACAATATGGCATCAAAATTGCGCTTCTAATCAATTGTTTTCGATGTACAGGGGCGGAAGGGGGCGTGGCCAAAATCCAAAATAAACTTGATCTTCTACTCTATGAGTAGCGGGAATAAAAAAAAACATTTTTGCACACATTTAATTTTTGATGCGGGCGGGACTCGAACCCGTAAATGCATAATAGTACTTTTCGTTTTGCAGTCCACAACTTAACCCATTTCACTACCGTACACGCACACACGATTCGGCATAATGCTGCAAGCAGCGCTGCCGGCACCGCTGCTTACAGCTATGGAAAACGTTAAGCTGAATTACTTCAGTGTTTATTATCCGATTGTTACCAAACTTTTAGAGATCATCAGCCTAGATATAGTTCTCATATAAACCGAAAATGAATAATATGGCGTCAAAATTGCACTTGTAATCCATTTCTTTCGATTTACAGGGGCGGAAGGGGGCGTGGCCAAAATTCAAAATAAACTTGACCAGCGTGCAATAATAACACATACTGTCACCAAATTTGGTAGTTCTAGCTCTTATAATAGCTGAGATCTAGATTTTCACACGGACAGACAGACGGACAGACGGACAGACAGACAGACGGACAGACGGACATGGCTATAACGACTCGGCTGTTGATCCTGAGCCAGAATATATATACTTTATGGGGTCGGAGGTGTCTCCTTTTGCCTGTTACATACATTTTCGGTTTGAACAAAGTTATAATACCCTTCTACTCTATGAGTAGTGGGTATAAAAAGAGATTCCAGTCCCACCCTGAGAAAAAAATGAGATTCCAGTCTCACCGAGAGAAAAAAAAAACCCAGTCCAGTCTCAATTGAGAGCTGAGAGGGGACTGAAAATCCAAACACATTGAGAGCTTACGTAGTCAGAAATTAAGACAGAAGCAACTCATCCTACTTGAATCGTTTTAATAGAATTGAATCGCTTGGTACCTCCTTGCTACAAATTCTACATATAAAGCCAGCAAGTCTTAAGAGAGAATACCTCTCTGTCTATATTATTTTCCATGGGATTAGCCGCAAATCGCAAGGGAAAATTTCTACAGCATTTTGCCTTGCTTCAGTCACTCAAATGTCTGCAACTTTCTTTAGCAGACATCGTGGCTGCCCAAGCCAAGCAGATTGAGAATAAGTATGGTTTGTGCCGGTGGCAAATGTGGCAAGAGAGCAGAATGTGACCGGCCCATGACTATTATTAGTCATGCAACGGGCTCGGACTGCTGCTGCCGGCAGCGCTGCTTACAGCTATGGAAAACGTTAAGCTGAATAACTTCTGTGTTTATTATCCGATTGTTACCAAATTTTCAGAGATCATCTGGCTACCTATAGCTATCATGTAAACCGAAAATGAATAATATGGCATCAAAATTGCACTTGTAATCCATTTTTTTCGATTTACAGGGGCGGAAGGGGGCGTGGCCAAAATCCAAAATAAACTTGATCAGCGTGCAATAATAACACATATTGTCACCAAATTTGGTTGTCCTAGCTCTTATAATAGCTGAGATCTAGATTTTCACACGGACAGACAGGCGGACAGGAGGTGTCTTCCTCTGCCTGTTACATACACTTTCGGTTTGAACAAAGTTATAATACCCTTCTACTCTATGAGTAACGGGTATAAAAACATATTTGCACACATTTAATTTTTGATGCGGGCGGGACTCGAACCCGTAAATGCATAATAGTACTGTTCGTTTTGCAGTCCACATTTTAACCCATTTCACCACCCTACACGCACTCACTATTCGGCACAATGCTGCAAGCAGCGCTGCCGGCAGGGCTGCTTACAGCTATGGAAAACGTTAAGCTGAATTACTTCAGTGTTTATTATCCGATTGTTACGAAACTTTTAGAGATCATCAGCCTAGATATAGTTATCATATAAACCGAAAATGAATAATATGGCATCAAAATTGCACTTGTAATCCATTTTTTTCGATTTACGGGGGCGGAAGGGGGCGTGGCCAAAATCCAAAATAAACTTGAGCAGCGTGCAATAATAACACATATTGTCGCCAAATTTGGTAGTCCTAGCTCTTAAAATAGCTGAGATCTAGATTTTCACACGGACAGACAGACGGACAGACGGGCATGGCTAAATCGACTCGGCTGTTGATCCTGAGCCAGAATATATATACTTTATTGGGTCGGACGTGTCTCCTTCTGCCTGTTACATACATTTTCGATTTGAACAAAGTTATAATACCCTTTTACTCTATGAGTAGCGGGTATAAAAATTAAAGTATAAGTACTTAAAAAAAAACAAGTAAGAAAAGCTAAAGTCGAGTGTGCTCGACTGTAATATACCCGCTACCCAGCTGCTTGTACATAATTTATTTGCGGAACAAAAAAACGGCTACAATCATATTTTGACCGTAAAAGGCTATGGACTTATAATATTTTTGCAAAGTCAAAATATAAAATAAAACAAGTTAGAAAGCTACAGTCGAGTGTGCTCGACTCTAATATACCCGCTACCCAGCTGCTTGTACATAATTTATTTGCGGAACAAAACAACGGCTACAATCATATTTTGACCGTAAAAGGCTATGGACTTATAATATTTATGCAAAGTCAAAATATAAAATAAAACAAGTTAGAAAGCTACAGTCGAGTGTGCTCGACTCTAATATACCCGCTACCCAGCTGCTTGTACATAATTTATTTTTTTCAATGTTTTTTCGATTTACGTGGGCGGAAGGGGGCGTGGCCAAAATCCAAAATAAACTTGATCAGCGTGCAATAATAACACATATTGTCACCAAATTTTGTAGTCCTAGCTCTTATAATAGCTGAGATCTAGATTTTTACACGGACAGACAGACGGACAGACGGACATGGCTATATCGACTCGGCTGTTGATCCTGAGCCAGAATATATATACTTTATGGGGTCGGAGGTGTCTCCTTCTGCCTGTTACATACATTTTCGGTTTGAACAAAGTTATAATACCCTTCTACTCTATGAGTAGCGGGTATAAAAAAAAAAAATATTTTTGCACACATTTAATTTTTGATGCGGGCGGGACTCGAACCCGTAAATGCATAATAGTACTATTCGTTTTGCAGTCCACAACTTAACCCATTTCACCACCCTACACGCACACACTATTCGGCACAATGCTGCAAGCAGCGCTGCTGGCAGCGCTACTTACAGCTATGGAAAACGTTAAGCTGCATAACGTCTGTGTTTATTATCCGATTGTTACCAAATTTTTAGAGATAATCTGGCTAGCTATAGTAATCATATAAACCGAAAACGAACAATATGGCATCAAAATTGCGCTTCTAATCAATTTTTTCGATGTACAGGGGCGGAAGGGGGCGTGGCCAAAATCCAAAATAAACTCGATCTTCTACTCTATGAGTAGCGGGAATAAAAAAAACATTTTTGCACACATTTAATTTTTGATGCGGGCGGGACTCGAACCCGTAAATGCATAATAGTACTTTTCGTTTTGCAGTCCACAACTTAACCCATTTCACTACCGTACACGCACACACGATTCGGCATAATGCTGCAAGCAGCGCTGCCGGCACCGCTGCTTACAGCTATGGAAAACGTTAAGCTGAATTACTTCAGTGTTTATTATCCGATTGTTACCAAACTTTTAGAGATCATCAGCCTAGATATAGTTATCATATAAACCGAAAATGAATAATATGGCATCAAAATTGCACTTGTAATCCATTTCTTTCGATTTACAGGGCGGAAGGGGGCGTGGCCAAAATTCAAAATAAACTTGACCAGCGTGCAATAATAACACATACTGTTACCAAATTTGGTAGTTCTAGCTCTTATAATAGCTAGATTTTCACACGGACAGACAGACGGACAGACGGACAGACAGACAGACGGACAGACGGACAGACGGACATGGCTATAACGACTCGGCTGTTGATCCTGAGCCAGAATATATATACTTTATGGGGTCGGAGGTGTCTCTTTCTACCTGTTACATACATTTTCGGTTTGAACAAAGTTATAATACCCTTCTACTCTATGAGTAGCGGGTATAAAAAGCTTAAGCGGCATGAATTGGGAATCGAATCACGGGCCTGTCGGTTCAGTAGTTCATCGCTTTTTCACTAAGCTACTAACGCTGTTATCCAACAACAGCAAAAATTTGTATTGTATGGCATTCTTATTATTTCCTGTACAAATAAAGAATTTGCGCGGCCGGCAGCGCTGCTTACAGCTAAACGTTAAGCTGAATAACTTCTGTGTTTATTATCCGATTGTTACCAAAGCGATTCAGCGATCATTTGGCTAGCTATAGTTATGATATAAACCGAAAATGAACAATATGGCATCAAAATTGCACTTGTTATCAATGTTTTCTCGATTTGCGGGGGCGGAAGGGGCGTGGCCAAAATCCAAAATAAACTTGACCAGCGTGCAATAATAACACATACTGTCACCAAATGTGGTAGTTCTATCTCTTATAATAGCTGAGATCTAGATTTTCACACGGACGGACAGACGGACAGACAGACAGACGGACATGGCTATAACGACTCGGCTGTTGAGCCTGAGCCAGAATATATAATATACTTTATGGGGTCGGAGGTGTCTTTCTACCTGTTACATACATTTTCGGTTTGAACAAAAGTTATAATACCCTTCTACTCTATAAGTAGCGGGTATAAACAAGTAAGAAAGCTACATTCGAGTGTGCTCGACTGTAATATACCCGCTACCCAGCTGCTCGTACATCAAAATTATTTGCGGAACAATAAAGAACGGCTACAATCATATTTTGACCGTAAAAGGCCATGGACTTACAATATTTATGCAAAGTCAAAGTCTAAAATAAAAATAATAATTTTTTGCACACATTTAATTTTTGATGCGGGTGGGACTCGAACCCATAAATGCAAAATAGTTCTGTTCGTTATGCAGTCCACAACTTAACCTATTTCACAACCGTACACGCATACACTATTCGGCACAATGCTGCAAACAGCGCTGCCGGCAAAAGGAGTAAAAAGTATTGAAAACGTATAACTTTTATTTAGGTAACAAAAAATCCAAGATTTATCACTTGAACAGTAAAAATAATAATTCTACCTGTTGAAGACTTTAAATCGAATACGTGCATGTAAAAAAACGATATGTGCCCTTTAATACCTCTTTATATACTTGAATGGAAAGTATTCTGGAGCACTCTAACTTTTAATAAATTTTGTTAAAAAAACGACCGATAGGTTCCATGGCATCTATACGATGTATCGGTCCGTACCGGCTCGTTCCGACTTAGTTACAGCGGGCAGCAATAAGAAACATGTATACAAAGTTTGATGAAGGTTGCTCAAAAAGGGAGGCAAAAACTTTTCTTTGCAAAAAATAAGAAAACTTCGATCTCCCTACCATGAGACGCATGCAAGCGGAATCGAACCTTGGACCCATTACCTAAGAGGTCCACCACTTCTCCATTCGGTCATTAAGCCATTACGCAAATTTTGCCAACGTTACATTATGAGACCATTCAGAAATTCTTTCACGACAAAAAATAAAGTCTGAATGCATGATGCGTGTTGTTGTTGCTATTTATTCTCAAAACTTAAACATACAATTAAATAAAAAATAAAAATAAAACAAGTAAGAAAGCTACAGTCGAGTGTGCTCGACTGTAATATACCCGCTACCCAGCTGCTTGTACATAATTTATTTGCGGAACAAAAAAACGGCTACAATCATATTTTGACCGTAAAAGGCTATGAACTTATAATATTTATGCAAAGTCAAAATATAAAATAAAAAAAAAAAAAACATTTTTGCACAGATTTAATTTTTGATGCGGGCGGGACTCGAACCCGTAAATGCATAATAGTACTGTTCGTTTTGCAGTCCACAACTTAACCCATTTCACCACCGTACACGCACACACGATTCGGCACAATGCTGCAATGCTGCCGGCAGCGCTGCTTACAGCTATGGAAAACGTTAAGCTGAATAACTTCTGTGTTTATTATCCGATTATTATATCATGTAAACCAAAAATGAACAATATGGCATCAAAATTGCACTTGTTATCAATGTTTTTTCAATTTGCGGGGGGCGGAAGGGGGCGTGGCCAAAATCCAAAATAAACTTGATCAGCGTGCAATAATAACACATATTGTCAGCAAATTTGGCTGTCCTAGCTCTTATAATAGCTGAGATCTAGATTTTCACACGGATAGACAGACGGACAGACGGACATGGCTATATCGACTCGGCTGTTGATCCTGAGCCAGAATATATATACTTTATGGGGTCGGAGGTGTCTCCTTTTGCCTGTTACACACATTTTCGGTTTGAACAAAGTGATAATACCCTTCTACTCTATGAGTAGTGGGTATAAAAAGAGATTCCAGTCCCACCCTGAGAAAAAAAATGAGATTCCAGTCTCACCCAGAGAAAAAAAAACCCCAGTCCAGTCTCAATTGAGAGCTGAGAGGGGACTGAAAATCCAAACCCATTGAGAGCTTACGTAGTCAGAAATTAAGACAGAAGCAACTCAGCCTACTTGAATCGTTTTAATAGAATTGTATCGCTTGGTACCTCCTTGCTACAAATTCTACATATAAAGCCAGCAAGTCTTAAGAGAGAATACCTCTCTGTCTATATTATTTTCCATGGGATTAGCCGCAAATCGCAAGGGGAAATTTCTACAGCATTTTGCCTTGCTTCAGTCACTCAAATGTCTGCAACTTTCGTTAGCAGACATCGTGGCTGCCCAAGCCAAGCAGATTGAGAATAAGTATGGTTTGTGCCGGTGGCAAATTTGGCAAGAGAGCAGAATGTGACCGGCCCATGACTATTATTAGTCATGCAGCGGGCTCGGACTGTTGCTGCCGGCAGCGCTGCTTACAGCTATGGAAAACGTTAAGCTGAATAACTTCTGTGTTTATTATCCGATTGTTACCAAATTTTCAGAGATCATCTGGCTAGCTATAGTTATCATGTAAACCGAAAATGAATAATATGGCATCAAAATTGCACTTGTAATCAATGTCTTTTCGATTTACAGGGGCGGAAGGGGGCGTGGCCAAAATCCAAAATAAACTTGATCAGCGTGCAATAATAACACATATTGTCACCAAATTTGGTTGTCCTAGCTCTTATAATAGCTGAGATCTAGATTTTCACACGGACAGACAGGCGGACAGGAGGTGCCTTCCTCTGCCTGTTACATACACTTTCGGTTTGAACAAAAGTTATAATACCCTTCTACTCTATGAGTAACGGGTATAAAAACATATTTGCACACATTTAATTTTTGATGCGGGCGGGACTCGAACCCGTAAATGCATAATAGTACTGTTCGTTTTGCAGTCCACAACTTAACCCATTTCACCACCCTACACGCACTCACTATTCGGCACAATGCTGCAAGCAGCGCTGCCGGCAGGGCTGCTTACAGCTATGGAAAACGTTAAGCTGAATAACTTCTGTGTTTATTATCCGATTGTTACCAAATTTTCAGAGATCATCTGGCTAGCTATAGTTATCATATAAACCGAAAATGAACAATATGGCAATATGACAAATTGCGCTTGTAATAATTTTTTTTTCGATTTACAGGGGCGGAAGGGGGCGTGGCCAAAATCCAAAATAAACTTGATCTTCTACTCTATGAGTAGCGGGAATAAAAAAAAAACATTTTTGCACACATTTAATTTTTGATGCGGGCGGGACTCGAACCCGTAAATGCATAATAGTACTTTTCGTTTTGCAGTCCACAACTTAACCCATTTCACTACCGTACACGCGCTGCCGGCACCGCTGCTTACAGCTATGGAAAACGTTAAGCTGAATTACTTCAGTGTTTATTATCCGATTGTTACCAAACTTTTAGAGATCATCAGCCTAGATATAGTTATCATATAAACCGAAAATGAATAATATGGCGTCAAAATTGCACTTGTAATCCATTTTTTCGATTTACAGGGGCGGAAGGGGGCGTGGCCAAAATTCAAAATAAACTTGACCAGCGTGCAATAATAACACATACTGTCACCAAATTTGGTAGTTCTAGCTCTTATAATAGCTGAGATCTAGATTTTCACACGGACAGACAGACGGACAGACAGACAGACAGACGGACAGACGGACATGGCTATATCGACTCGGCTGTTGATCCTGAGCCAGAATATATATACCTTATGGGGTCGGAGGTGTCTCCTTCTACCTGTTACATACATTTTCGGTTTGAACAAAGTTATAATACCCTTCTACTCTATGAGTAGCGGGTATAAAAAAAAAAACATTTTTGCACACATTTAATTTTATATGCGGGCGGGACTCGAACCCGTAAATGCATAATAGTACTGTTCGTTTTGCAGTCCACAACTTAACCCATTTCACCACTGTACACGCACACATGATTCGGCACAATGCTGCAAGCAGCGCTGCCGGCAGAGATCATTTGGCTAGCTATTGTTATCATGTAAACTGAAAATGAACAATATGCCATCAAAATTGCGCTTGTAATCAATGTTTTTTCGATTTACGGGGGCGGAAGGGGCGTGGCCAAAATCCAAAATAAACTTGATCAGCGTGCAATAATAAGACATATTGTCACCAAATTTGGTAGTCCTAGCTCTTATAATAGCTGAGATCTAGATTTTCACACGGAGAGCAGCTGCTGGCAGCGCTGCTTACAGCTATGGAAAACGTTAAGCTGCATAACGTCTGTGTTTATTATCCGATTGTTACCAAATTTTCAGAGATAATCTGGCTAGCTATAGTTATCATATAAACCGAAAATGAACAATGTGGCATCAAAATTGCGCTTCTAATCATCTTTTTTTATTAACAGGGGCGGAAGGGGCGTGGCCGAAGTCCAAAATAAACTTGATCAGCGTGCAATAATAACACATTTTGTCACCAAATTTGGTACTTCTAGCTCTTATAATAGCTGAGATCTAGATTTTCACAAGGACAGACAGACGGACAGACATACAGACGGACAGACGGACATGGCTATATCGACTCGGCTGTTGATCCTGACCCAGAATATATATACTTTATGGGGTCGGACGTGTCTCCTTCTGCCTGTTAGATACATTTTCGGTTTGAACAAAGTTATAATACACTTCTACTCTATGAGTAGCGGGTATAAAAATCTTAAGCGGCATGAATTGGGAATCGAATCACGGGCCTGTCGGTTCAGTAGTTCATCGCTTTTTCACTAAGCTACTAACGCTGTTATCCAACAACAGCAAAAATTTGTATTGTATGGCATTCTTATTATTTCCTGTACAAATAAAGAATTTGCGCTGCCGGAAGCGCAGTTTACAGCTAGGGAAAACGTTAATCTGAATAGCTTCTTTGTTTATTATCCGATTGTTACCAAATTTTCAGAGATCATCAGGCTAGCTATAATTATCATATGGAACAATATGGCATCAAAATTGCGCTTATAATCAATTTTTTTCGATTTACAGGGGCGGAAGGGGGCGTGGCCAAAATCCAAAATAAACTTGATCTTCTACTCTATGAGTAGCGGGTATAAAAAAAACATTTTTGCACACATTTAATTTTTGATGCGAGCGGGACTCGAACCCGTAAATGCATAATAGTACTTTACGTTTTGCAGTCCACAACTTAACCCATTTCACTACCGTACACGCACACACGATTCGGCACAATGCTGCAAGCAGCGCTGCCGCCAGAGATCATCTGGCTAGCTATAGTTATCATATAAACCGAAAATGAACAATATGGCATCAAAATTGCACTATTTATCAATGTTTTTTCAATTTGCGGGGGCGGAAGGGGCGTGGCCAAAATCCAAAATAAACTTGATCAGCGTGCAATAATAACACATATTGTCAGCAAATTTGGCTGTCCTAGCTCTTATAATAGCTGAGATCTAGATTTTCACACGGATAGACAGACGGACAGACGGACATGGCTATATCGACTCGGCTGTTGATCCTGAGCCAGAATATATATACTTTATGGGGTCGGAGGTGCTCCTTTGCCTGTTACACACATTTTCGGTTTGAACAAAGTGATAATACCCTTCTACTCTATGAGTAGTGGGTATAAAAAGAGATTCCAGTGCCACCCTGAGAAAAAAATGAGATTCCAGTCTCACCCAGAGAAAAAAAAAACCCAGTCCAGTCTCAATTGAGAGCTGAGAGGGGACTGAAAATCCAAACCCATTGAGAGCTTACGTAGTCAGAAATTAAGACAGAAGCAACTCAGCCTACTTGAATCGTTTTAATAGAATTGTATCGCTTGGTACCTCCTTGCTACAAATTCTACATATAAAGCCAGCAAGTCTTAAGAGAGAATACCTCTCTGTCTATATTATTTTCCATGGGATTAGCCGCAAATCGCAAGGGGAAATTTCTACAGCATTTTGCCTTGCTTCAGTCACTCAAATGTCTGCAACTTTCGTTAGCAGACATCGTGGCTGCCCAAGCCAAGCAGATTGAGAATAAGTATGGTTTGTGCCGGTGGCAAATGTGGCAAGAGAGCAGAATGTGACCGGCCCATGACTATTATTAGTCATGCAGCGGGCTCGGACTGCTGCTGCCGGCAGCGCTGCTTACAGCTATGGAAAACGTTAAGCTGAATAACTTCTGTGTTTATTATCCGATTGTTACCAAATTTTCAGAGATCATCTGGCTAGCTATAGTTATCATGTAAACCGAAAATGAATAATATGGCATCAAAATTGCACTTGTAATCCATTTTTTCGATTTACAGGGGCGGAAGGGGGCGTGGCCAAAATCCAAAATAAACTTGATCAGCGTGCAATAATAACACATATTGTCACCAAATTTGGTTGTCCTAGCTCTTATAATAGCTGAGATCTAGATTTTCACACGGACAGACAGGCGGACAGGAGGTGTCTTCCTCTGCCTGTTACATACACTTTCGGTTTGAACAAAGTTATAATACCCTTCTACTCTATGAGTAACGGGTATAAAAACATATTTGCACACATTTAATTTTTGATGCGGGCGGGACTCGAACCCGTAAATGCATAATAGTACTGTTCGTTTTGCAGTCCACAACTTAACCCATTTCACCACCCTACACGCACTCACTATTCGGCACAATGCTGCAAGCAGCGCTGCCGGCAGGGCTGCTTACAGCTATGGAAAACGTTAAGCTGAATAACTTCTGTGTTTATTATCCGATTGTTACCAAATTTTCAGAGATCATCTGGCTAGCTATAGTTATCATATAAACCGAAAATGAACAATATGGCAATATGACAAATTGCGCTTGTAATAATTTTTTTCGATTTACAGGGGCGGAAGGGGGCGTGGCCAAAATCCAAAATAAACTTGATCTTCTACTCTATGAGTAGCGGGAATAAAAAAAACATTTTTGCACACATTTAATTTTTGATGCGGGCGGGACTCGAACCCGTAAATGCATAATAGTACTTTTCGTTTTGCAGTCCACAACTTAACCCATTTCACTACCGTACACGCGCTGCCGGCACCGCTGCTTACAGCTATGGAAAACGTTAAGCTGAATTACTTCAGTGTTTATTATCCGATTGTTACCAAACTTTTAGAGATCATCAGCCTAGATATAGTTATCATATAAACCAAAAATGAATAATATGGCGTCAAAATTGCACTTGTAATCCATTTTTTCGATTTACAGGGGCGGAAGGGGGCGTGGCCAAAATTCAAAATAAACTTGACCAGCGTGCAATAATAACACATACTGTCACCAAATTTGGTAGTTCTAGCTCTTATAATAGCTGAGATCTAGATTTTCACACGGACAGACAGACGGACAGACAGACAGACAGACGGACAGACGGACATGGCTATATCGACTCGGCTGTTGATCCTGAGCCAGAATATATATACCTTATGGGGTCGGAGGTGTCTCCTTCTACCTGTTACATACATTTTCGGTTTGAACAAAGTTATAATACCCTTCTACTCTATGAGTAGCGGGTATAAAAAAAAAAAAACATTTTTGCACACATTTAATTTTATATGCGGGCGGGACTCGAACCCGTAAATGCATAATAGTACTGTTCGTTTTGCAGTCCACAACTTAACCCATTTCACCACTGTACACGCACACATGATTCGGCACAATGCTGCAAGCAGCGCTGCCGGCAGAGATCATTTGGCTAGCTATTGTTATCATGTAAACTGAAAATGAACAATATGCCATCAAAATTGCGCTTGTAATCAATGTTTTTTCGATTTACGGGGGCGGAAGGGGGCGTGGCCAAAATCCAAAATAAACTTGATCAGCGTGCAATAATAAGACATATTGTCACCAAATTTGGTAGTCCTAGCTCTTATAATAGCTGAGATCTAGATTTTCACACGGAGAGCAGCTGCTGGCAGCGCTGCTTACAGCTATGGAAAACGTTAAGCTGCATAACGTCTGTGTTTATTATCCGATTGTTACCAAATTTTCAGAGATAATCTGGCTAGCTATAGTTATCATATAAACCGAAAATGAACAATATGGCATCAAAATTGCGCTTCTAATCATCTTTTTTTATTAACAGGGGCGGAAGGGGGCGTGGCCGAAGTCCAAAATAAACTTGATCAGCGTGCAATAATAACACATTTTGTCACCAAATTTGGTACTTCTAGCTCTTATAATAGCTGAGATCTAGATTTTCACAAGGACAGACAGACGGACAGACATACAGACGGACAGACGGACATGGCTATATCGACTCGGCTGTTGATCCTGACCCAGAATATATATACTTTATGGGGTCGGACGTGTCTCCTTCTGCCTGTTAGATACATTTTCGGTTTGAACAAAGTTATAATACACTTCTACTCTATGAGTAGCGGGTATAAAAATCTTAAGCGGCATGAATTGGGAATCGAATCACGGGCCTGTCGGTTCAGTAGTTCATCGCTTTTTCACTAAGCTACTAACGCTGTTATCCAACAACAGCAAAAATTTGTATTGTATGGCATTCTTATTATTTCCTGTACAAATAAAGAATTTGCGCTGCCGGAAGCGCAGTTTACAGCTAGGGAAAACGTTAATCTGAATAGCTTCTTTGTTTATTATCCGATTGTTACCAAATTTTCAGAGATCATCAGGCTAGCTATAATTATCATATGGAACAATATGGCATCAAAATTGCGCTTGTAATCAATTTTTTTCGATTTACAGGGGCGGAAGGGGGCGTGGCCAAAATCCAAAATAAACTTGATCTTCTACTCTATGAGTAGCGGGTATAAAAAAAACATTTTTGCACAAATTTAATTTTTGATGCGGGCGGGACTCGAACCCGTAAATGCATAATAGTACTTTTCGTTTTGCAGTCCACAACTTAACCCATTTCACTACCGTACACGCACACACGATTCGGCACAATGCTGCAAGCAGCGCTGCCGGCAGAGATCATCTGGCTAGCTATAGTTATCATATAAACCGAAAATGAACAATATGGCATCAAAATTGCACTTGTAATAAATTTTTTTCGATTTACAGGGGCGGAAGGGGGCATGGCCAAAATCCAAAATAAACTTGATCTTCTACTCTATGAGTAGCGGGTATAAAAAAAACATTTTTGCACACATTTATCTTTTGATGCGGGCGGGACTCGAACCCGTAAATGCATAATAGTACTTTTCGTTTTGCAGCCCACAACTTAACCCATTTCACTACCGTACACGCACACACGATTCGGCACAATGCTGCAAGCAGCTCTGCCGGAACCGCTGCTTACAGCTATGGAAAACGTTAAGCTGAATAACTTCTGTGTTTATTATCCGATTGTTACCAAATTTTCAGAGATCATCTGGCTAGCTATAGTTATCATATAAACCGAAAATGAATAATATGGCATCAAAATTGCACTTGTAATCAATTTTTTTCGATTTACAGGGGCGGAAGGGGGCGTGGCCAAAAATCCAAAACAAACTTGACCAGCGTGCAATAATAACACATACTGTCACCAAATTTGGTAGTTCTAGCTCTTATAATAGCTGAGATCTAGATTTTCACACGGACAGACAGACGGACAGACAGACAGACGGACAGACGGACATGGCTATAACGACTCGGCTGTTGATCCTGAGACAGAATATATATACTTTATGGGGTCGGAGGTGTCTCTTTCTACCTGTTACATACATTTTCGGTTTGAACAAAGTTATAATACCCTTCTACTCTATAAGTAGCGGGTATAAACAAGTAAGAAAGCTACATTCGAGGGTGCTCGACTGTAATATACCCGCTACCCAGCTGCTCGTACATCAAAATTATTTGCGGAACAATAAAGAACGGCTACAATCATATTTTGATCGTAAAAGGCCATGGACTTACAATATTTATGAAAAGTCAAAGTCTAAAAATAAAAATAATAATTTTTTGCACACATTTAATTTTTGATGCGGGTGGGACTCGAACCCATAAATGCAAAATAGTTCTGTTCGTTATGCAGTCCACAACTTAACCTATTTCACAACCGTACACGCATACACTATTCGGATTAAAAGTATTGAAAACGTATAACTTTTATTAAGGTAACAAAAAATCCAAGATTTATCACTTGAACAGTAAAAATAATAATTCTAGCTATTGAAGACTTTAAATCGAATACGTGCATGTAAAAAACGATATGTGCCCTTTTAATACCTCTTTATATACTTGAATGGAAAGTGTTCTGGAGCACTCTAACTTTTAATAAATTTTGTTAAAAAAACGACCGATAGGTTCTATGGCATCTATACGATGTATCGGTCCGTACCGGCTCGTTCCGACTTAGTTGCAGCGAGCAGCAATAAGAAACATGTATACAAAGTTTCATGAAGGTTGCTCAATGCATAATAGTACTGTTCGTTTTGCAGTCCACAACTTAACCCATTTCACCACCCTACACGCACTCACTATTCGGCACAATGCTGCAAGCAGCGCTGCCGGCAGGGCTGCTTACAGCTATGGAAAACGTTAAGCTGAATAACTTCTGTGTTTATAATCCGATTGTTACCATATTTTTAGAGATCATCTGGCTAGCTATAGTTATCATATAAACCGAAAATGAACAATATGACAATTTGACAAATTGCGCTTGTAATAATTATACCCGCTACTCATAGAGTAGAAGGGTATTATAACTTTGTTCAAACCGAAAATGTATGTAACAGGCAGAAGGAGACACCTCCGACCCCATAAAGTATATATATTCTGGCTCCGGATCAACAGCCGAGTCGATATAGCCATGTCCGTCTGTCCGTCTGTCTGTCCGTGTGAAAATCTAGATCTCAGATATTATAAGAGCTAGGACTACCAAATTTGGTGACAATATGTGTTATTATTGCACGCTGATCAAGTTTATTTTGGATTTTGGCCACCCCCCCTTCCGCCCCCGCAAATCGAAAAAACATTGATAACAAGTGCAATTTTAATGCCATATTGTTCATTTTTGGTTTACATGATAACTATAGCTAGCCAAATGATCTCTGAAAATTTCGTAACAATCGGATAATAAACACAGAAGTTATTCAGCTTAACGTTTTCCATAGTTGTAAGCAGCGCTGCCGGCAGCATAAATATTATAAGTCCATAGCCTTTTACGGTCAAAATATGATTGTAGCCGTTTTTTTGTTCCGCAAATAAATTATGTACAAGCAGCTGGGTAGCGGGTATATTACAGTCGAGCACACTCGACTGTAGCTTTCTTACTTGTTTTTTTTCGATTTACAGGGGCGGAAGGGGGCGTGGCCAAAATCCAAAATAAACTTGATCTTCTACTCTATGAGTAGCGGGTATAAAAAAAACATTTTTGCACACATTTAATTTTTGATGCGGGCGGGACTCGAACCCGTAAATGCATAATAGTACTTTTCGTTTTGCAGTCCACAACTTAACCCATTTCACTACCGTACACGCACACACGATTCGGCACAATGCTGCAAGCAGCTCTGCCGGCACCGCTGCTTACAGCTATGGAAAACGTTAAGCTGAATTACTTCAGTGTTTATTATCCGATTGTTACCAAACTTTTAGAGATCATCAGCCTAGATATAGTTACCATATAAACGGAAAATGAATAATATGGCATCAAAATTGCACTTGTAATCCATTTTTTTCGATTTACAGGGGCGGAAGGGGGCGTGGCCAAAATCCAAAATAAACTTGACCAGCGCGCAATAATAACACATACTGTCACCAAATTTGGTAGTTTTAGCTCTTATAATAGGTGAGATCTAGATTTTCACGGACAGACAGACGGACAGACGGACATGGCTATATCGACTCGGCTGTTGATCCTGAGCCAGAATATATATACCTTATGGGGTCGGAGGTGTCTCCTTCTACCTGTTACATACATTTTCGGTTTGAACAAAGTTATAATACCCTTCTACTCTATGAGTAGCGGGTAAAAAAAAAAAACATTTTTGCACACATTTAATTTTATATGCGGGCGGGACTCGAACCCGTAAATGCATAATAGTACTGTTCGTTTTGCAGTCCACAACTTAACCCATTTCACCACTGTACACGCACACATGATTCGGCACAATGCTGCAAGCAGCGCTGCCGACAGAGATCATTTGGCTAGCTATTGTTATCATGTAAACTGAAAATGAACAATATGCCATCAAAATTGCGCTTGTAATCAATGTTTTTTCGATTTACGGGGGGCGGAAGGGGGCGTGGCCAAAATCCAAAATAAACTTGATCAGCGTGCAATAATAAGACATATTGTCACCAAATTTGGTAGTCCTAGCTCTTATAATAGCTGAGATCTAGATTTTCACACGGAGAGCAGCTGCTGGCAGCGCTGCTTACAGCTATGGAAAACGTTAAGCTGCATAACGTCTGTGTTTATTATCCGATTGTTACCAAATTTTCAGAGATAATCTGGCTAGCTATAGTTATCATATAAACCGAAAATGAACAATATGGCATCAAAATTGCGCTTCTAATCATCATTTTTTATTTACAGGGGCGGAAGGGGGCGTGGCCGAAGTCCAAAATAAACTTGATCAGCGTGCAATAATAACACATTTTGTCACCAAATTTGGTACTTCTAGCTCTTATAATAGCTGAGATCTAGATTTTCACACGGACAGACAGACGGACAGACATACAGACGGACAGACGGACATGGCTATATCGACTCGGCTGTTGATCCTGACCCAGAATATATATACTTTATGGGGTCGGACGTGTCTCCTTCTGCCTGTTAGATACATTTTCGGTTTGAACAAAGTTATAATACACTTCTACTCTATGAGTAGCGGGTATAAAAATCTTAAGCGGCATGAATTGGGAATCGAATCACGGGCCTGTCGGTTCAGTAGTTCATCGCTTTTTCACTAAGCTACTAACGCTGTTATCCAACAACAGCAAAAATTTGTATTGTATGGCATTCTTATTATTTCCTGTACAAATAAAGAATTTGCGCTGCCGGAAGCGCAGTTTACAGCTATGGAAAACGTTAAGCTGAATAACTTCTGTGTTTATTATCCGATTGTTACCAAATTTTCAGAGATCATCTGGCTAGCTATAGTTATCATATAAACCGAAAATGAACAATATGACAATATGACAAATTGCGCTTGTAATAATTATACCCGCTACTCATAAAGTAGAAGGGTATTATAACCGAAAATGTTCAAACCGAAAATGTATGTAACAGGCAGAAGGAGACACCTCCGACCCCATAAAGTATATATATTCTGGCTCCGGATCAACAGCCGAGTCGATATAGCCATGTCCGTCTGTCCGTCTGTCTGTCCGTGTGAAAATCTAGATCTCAGATATTATAAGAGCTAGGACTACCAAATTTGGTGACAATATGTGTTATTATTGCACGCTGATCAAGTTTATTTTGGATTTTGGCCACCCCCTTCCGCCCCCGCAAATCGAAAAACATTGATAACAAGTGCAATTTGATGCCATATTGTTCATTTTTGGTTTACATGATAACTATAGCTAGCCAAATGATCTCTGAAAATTTGGTAACAATCGGATAATAAACACAGAAGTTATTCAGCTTAACGTTTTCCATAGTTGTAAGCAGCGCTGCCGGCAGCATAAATATTATAAGTCCATAGCCTTTTACGGTCAAAATATGATTGTAGCCGTTTTTTTGTTCCGCAAATAAATTATGTACAAGCAGCTGGGTAGCGGGTATATTACAGTCGAGCATCCTCGACTGTAGCTTTCTTACTTGTTTTTTTCGATTTACAGGGACGGAAGTTGGCGTGGCCAAAATCCAAAATAAACTTGAGCTTCTACTCTATGAGTAGCGGGTATAAAAAAAAAACATTTTTGCACACATTTAATTTTTGATGCGGGCGGGACTCGAACCCGTAAATGCATAATAGTACTTTTCGTTTTGCAGTCCACAACTTAACCCATTTCACTACCGTACACGCACACACGATTCGGCACAATGCTGCAAGCAGCGCTGCCGGCACCGCTGCTTACAGCTATGGAAAACGTTAAGCTGAATTACTTCAGTGTTTATTATCCGATTGTTACCAAACTTTTAAAGATCATCAGCCTAGATATAGTTATCATATAAACCGAAAATGAATAATATGGCATCAAAATTGCACTTGTAATCCATTATTTCGAATTACAGGGGCGGAAGGGGGCGTGGCCAAAATCCAAAATAAACTTGACCAGCGTGCAATAATAACACATACTGTCACCAAATTTGGTAGTTCTAGCTCCTATAATAGGTGAGATCTAGATTTTCACGGACAGACAGACGGACAGACGGACATGGCTATATCGACTCGGCTGTTGATCCTGAGCCAGAATATATATACCTTATGGGGTCGGAGGTGTCTCCTTCTACCTGTTACATACATTTTCGGTTTGAACAAAGTTATAATACACTTCTACTCTATGAGTAGCGGATATAAAAAAAAAAAAACATTTTTGCACACATTTAATTTTATATGCGGGCGGGACTCGAACCCGTAAATGCATAATAGTACTGTTCGTTTTGCAGTCCACAACTTAACCCATTTCACCACTGTACACGCACACATGATTCGGCACAATGCTGCAAGCAGCGCTGCCGGCAGAGATCATTTGGCTAGCTATAGTTATCATGTAAACTGAAAATGAACAATATGCCATCAAAATTGCGCTTGTAATCAATATTTTTTCGATTTACGGGGGCGGAAGGGGGCGTGGCCAAAATCCAAAATAAACTTGATCAGCGTGCAATAATAACACATATTGTCACCAAATTTGGTAGTCCTAGCTCTTATAATAGCTGAGATCTAGATTTTCACACGGAGAGCAGCTGCTGGCAGCGCTGCTTACAGCTATGGAAAACGTTAAGCTACATAACGTCTGTGTTTATTATCCGATTGTTACCAAATTTTCAGAGATAATCTGGCTAGCTATAGTTATCATATAAACCGAAAATGAACAATATGGCATCAAAATTGCGCTTCTAATCAATTTTTTTTATTTGCAGGGGCGGAAGGGGGCGTGGCCGAAATCCAAAATAAACTTGATCAGCGTGCAATAATAACACATTTTGTCACCAAATTTGGTACTTCTAGCTCTTATAATAGCTGAGATCTAGATTTTCACAAGGACAGACAGACGGACAGACATACAGACGGACAGACGGACATGGCTATATCGACTCGGCTGTTGATCCTGACCCAGAATATATATACTTTATGAGGTCGGACGTGTCTCCTTCTGCCTGTTACATACATTTTCGGTTTGAACAAAGTTATAATACCCTTCTACTCTATGAGTAGCGGGTATAAAAAAGCTTAAGCGGCATGAATTGGGAATCGAATCACGGGCCTGTCGGTTCAGTAGTTCATCGCTTTTTCACTAAGCTACTAACGCTGTTATCCAACAACAGCAAAAATTTGTATTGTATGGCATTCTTATTATTTCCTGTACAAATAAAGAATTTGCGCTGCCGAGTGTGCTCGACTGTAATATACCCGCTACCCAGTTGCTTGTACATAATTTATATGCGGAACAAAAAAACGGCTACAATCATATTTTGACCGTAAAAGGCTATGGACTTATAATATTTATGCAAAGTCAAAATATAAAATAAAAAAAAACAAGTAAGAAAGCCACAGTCGAGTGTGCTCGACTGTAATATACCCGCTACCCAGCTGCTTGTACATAATTTATTTGCGGAACAAAAAAACGGCTACAATCATATTTTGACCGTAAAAGGCTATGAACTTATAATATTTATGCAAAGTCAAAATATAAAATAAAAAAAAAAAAACATTTTTGCACACATTTAATTTTTGATGCGGGCGGGACTCGAACCCGTAAATGCATAATAGTACTTTTCGTTTTGCAGTCCACAACTTAACCCAATTCACTACCGTACACGCACACACGATTCGGCACAATGCTGCAAGCAGCTCTGCCGGAAGCGCGGTTTACAGCTAGGGAAAACGTTAATCTGAATAGCTTCTTTGTTTATTATCCGATTGTTACCAAATTTTCAGAGATCATCAGGCTAGCTATAATTATCATATGGAACAATATGGCATCAAAATTGCGCTTGTAATCAATTTTTTTCGATTTACAGGGGCGGAAGGGGGCGTGGCCAAAATCCAAAATAAACTTGATCTTCTACTCTATAAGTACCGGGTATAAAAAAAACATTTTTGCACACATTTAATTTTTGATGCGGGCGGGACTCGAACCCGTAAATGCATAATAGTACTTTTCGTTTTGCAGTCCACAACTTAACCCATTTCACTACCGTACACGCACACACGATTCGGCACAATGCTGCAAGCAGTGCTGCCGGCAGAGATCATCTGGCTAGCTATAGTTATCATATAAACCGAAAATGAACAATATGGCATCAAAATTGCGCTTCTAATCAGGTTTTTTTTATTTACATGGGCGGAAGGGGGCGTGGCCGAAATCCAAAATAAACTTGATCAGCGTGCAATAATAACACATTTTGTCACCAAATTTGGTAGTTCTAGCTCTTATAATAGTTGAGATCTAGATTTTCACACGGACAGACAGACGGACAGACAGACAGACGGACAGACGGCCCCGACTATATCGACTCGGATGTTGATCCTGACCCAGAATATATATACTTTATGGGGTCGGACGTGTCTTCTTCTGCCTGTTACATACATTTTCGGTTTGAACAAAGTTATAATACCCTTCTACTCTATGAGTAGCGGGTATAAAAATTAAAGTATAAGTACTTAAAAAAAAACAAGTCAGAAAGCTACAGTCGAGAGTGCTCGACTGTAATATACCCGCTACCCAGCTGCTTGTACATGATTTATTTGCGGAACAAAAAAACGGAACGAAAATGAACAATATGCCATCCAAATTGCGCTTGTAATCAATGTTTTTTCGTTGTACAGGGGCGGAAGGGGGCGTGGCCAAAATCCAAAATAAACTTGATCAGCGTGCAATAATAACACATATTGTCACCAAATTTGGTAGTCCTAGCTCTTATAATAGCTGAGATCTAGATTTTCACACGGACAGACAGACGGACAGACGGACATGGCTATATCGACTCGGCTGTTGATCCTAAGCTAGAATATATATACTTTATGGGGTCGGACGTGTCTCCTTCTGCCTGTTACATACATTTTCGGTTTGAACAAAGTTGCCGGCAGCGCTGCTTACAGCTATGGAAAACGTTAAGCTAAATAACTTCTGTGTTTATTATCCGATTGTTACCACACTTTTAGAGATCATCTGCCTAGACATAGTTATCATATAAACCGAAAATGAATAATATGGCATCAAAATTGCGCTTGTAATCATTTTTTTCGATTTACAGGAGCGGAAGGGGGCGTGGCCAAAATCCAAAATAAACTTGACCAGCGTGCAATAATAACACATACTGTCACCAAATTTGGTAGTTCTAGCTCTTATAATAGCTGAGATCTAGATTTTCACACGGACAGACAGACGGACAGACAGACAGACATAAGGACAGACTGACATGGCTATATCGACTCGGCTGTTGATCCTGAGCCAGAATATATATACTTTATGGGGTCGGAGGTGTCTCCTTCTGCCTGTTACATACATTTTCGGTTTGAACAAAGTTATAATACCCTTCTACTCTATGAGTAACGGGTATAACAAGTAAGAAAGCTACATTCGAGTGTGCTCGACTGTAATATACCCTCTACCCAGCTGCTCGTACATCAAAATTATTTGCGGAACAATAAAGAACGGCTACAATCATATTTTGACCGTAAAAGGCCATGGACTTACAATATTTATGCAAAGTCAAAGTCTAAAATAAAAAAATAATTTTTTGCACACATTTAATTTTTGATGCGGGTGGGACTCGAACCCATAAATGCAAAATAGTTCTGTTCGTTATGCAGTCCACAACTTAACCTATTTCACAACCGTACACGCATACACTATTCGGCACAATGCTGCAAGCAGCGCTGCCGGCAAAAGGAGTAAAAAGTATTGAAAACGTATAACTTTTATTTAGGTAACAAAAAATCCAAGATTTATTACTTGAACAGTAAAAATAATAATTCTACCTGTTGAAGACTTTAAATCGAATACGTGCATGTAAAAAACGATATGTGCCCTTTTAATACCTCTTTATATACTTGAATGGAAAGTGTTCTGGAGCACTCTAACTTTTAATAAATTTTGTTAAAAAAACGACCGATAGGTTCCATGGCATCTATACGATGTATCGGTCCGTACCGGCTCGTTCCGACTTAGTTACAGCGGGCAGCAATAAGAAACATGTATACAAAGTTTGATGAAGGTTGCTCAAAAAGGGAGGCAAAAACTTTTCTTTGCAAAAAATAAGAAAACTTCGATCTCCCTACCATGAGACGCATGCAAGCGGAATCGAACCTTGGACCCATTACCTAAGAGGTCCACCACTTCTCCATTCGGTCATTAAGCCATTACGCAAATTTTGCCAAAGTTACATTATGAGACCATTCAGAAATTCTTGCACGACAAAAATAAAGTCTGAATGCATGATGCGTGTTGTTGTTGCTATTTATTCTCAAAACTTAAACATACAATTAAATAAAAAATAAAAATAAAACAAGTAAGAAAGCTACAGTCGAGTGTGCTCGACTGTAATATACCCGCTACCCAGTTGCTTGTACATAATTTATATGCGGAACAAAAAAACGGCTACAATCATATTTTGACCGTAAAAGGCTATGGACTTATAATATTTATGCAAAGTCAAAATATAAAATAAAAAAAAACAAGTAAGAAAGCCACAGTCGAGTGTGCTCGACTGTAATATACCCGCTACCCAGCTGCTTGTACATAATTTATTTGCGGAACAAAAAAACGGCTACAATCATATTTTGACCGTAAAAGGCTATGAACTTATAATATTTATGCAAAGTCAAAATATAAAATAAAAAAAAAAAAAAACATTTTTGCACACATTTAATTTTTGATGCGGGCGGGACTCGAACCCGTAAATGCATAATAGTACTTTTCGTTTTGCAGTCCACAACTTAACCCATTTCACTACCGTACACGCACACACGATTCGGCACAATGCTGCAAGCAGCTCTGCCGGCACCGCTGCTTACAGCTATGGAAAACGTTAAGCTAAATAACTTCTGTGTTTATTATCCGATTGTTACCAAACTTTTAGAGATCATCTGCCTAGATATAGTTATCATATAAACCGAAAATAAACAATATGGCATCAAAATTGCACTTGTTATCAATGTTTTTTCGATTTGCGGGGGCGGAAGAGGGCGTGGCCAAAATCCAAAATAAACTTGATCAGCGTGCAATAATAACACATATTGTCACCAAATTTGGTTGTCCTAGCTCTTATAATAGCTGAGATCTAGATTTTCACACGGACAGACAGACGGACAGACGGACAGACGGACATGGCTATATCGACTCGGCTGTTTATCCTGAGCCAGAATATATATACTTTATGGGGTCGGAAGTGTCTCCTTCTGCCTGTTACATACATTTTCGGTTTGAACAAAGTTATAATACCCTTCTACTCTATGAGTAGCGGGTATAGAAAGAGATTCCAGTCCCACCCTGAGAAAAAAAATGAGATTCCAGTCTCACCCAGAGAAAAAAAACCCAGTCCAGTCTCAATTGAGAGCTGAGAGGGGACTGAAAATCCAAACACATTGAGAGCTTACGTAGTCAGAAATTAAGACAGAAGCAACTCAGCCTACTTGAATCGTTTTAATAGAATTGTATCGCTTGGTACCTCCTTGCTACAAATTCTACATATAAAGCCAGCAAGTCTTAAGAGAGAATACCTCTCTGTCTATATTATTTTCCATGGGATTAGCCGCAAATCGCAAGGGGAAATTTCTACAGCATTCTGCCTTGCTTCAGTCACTCAAATGTCTGCAACTTTCGTTAGCAGACATCGTGGCTGCCCAAGCCAAGCAGATTGAGAATAAGTATGGTTTGTGCCGGTGGCAAATGTGGCAAGAGAGCAGAATGTGACCGGCCCATGACTATTATTAGTCATGCAGCGGGCTCGGACTGAGACGTCTAAGCTAATAAAGCTGCTGCACCTGCCTGCTAAATTATGCGCCATGACCAGGAGTGCCATGGAGTGAGAGCACCATGCAAGCCATTTACTTGTTACAGATTGCTTATAATTAAATTATAATCAACATCAAGCCAGGCGCATTACGCAGATGCAGACGAAAATGGAGACGTAGAGACCAAGACCAAGACATGCAGCCAGTGAGACCGGTCTGAGGCCGCTGCTGCTGCTGACAGGCATCTAACAAGCCTTCAACTATCTAATCAACGTACAAGTCAAAATATCAATACCTCAAGTAATCAAAATCACTTAAGAATTTCAAATCAGTTGGGCTGATGCTGCCTGCCTGCCTGCAGCGTCTCACACAAGCACCGTGTCCAGCTGCTATATGCGACAGTTGCAACTCGAGTCCAGAGTGGGGAGATTGATGAAAAAAAAAAGCAACAACAACTAAGATTATTCGAATTTAATGGGCGCAACGCGCGTGGAGACTTCACAAGTGAGGCAACGCCAACTACAACAAAAACAACAACTGAGACGTTTCACAGACATTTTAGGAAAAGCTAAAACTGGACCTGCTGCCTGTTGCCTGGTCCTGCCTGTGTCTGGTGTGGCCTGGTCTTTTCCAGTTATACTGTGCTCGCACTGTGACCTGTCATCATGATTGATACGTTTGATGGATTCATTCGAGCTGACTGCTGTGTGGCGTTCAGTTTTAAAGTTTGCTGATTGATCCCAGCGTGTTGATTACAATCGACGCCGACGTACACGCAGATGCAGGCACAGGTAGTTGGCGCAGGCAGTTGGCGCTGTATGGGGAGTCTTGCAACGCATGCTGCTGGGAATTCAATCAAAAGTGTCAGCGCTGGCACAACATCTCTTACTGCTAAAGGTGCCGAAACCACTAACTAAATACAGTGGTAACTGAATATTAGAATAGAATATTAGAATATTAGAAATGATAAGAAAGGCAAAAAAATCAAAAGGGAAACAAAGACTTAATCCCTTTTTCATTGATAAGCAATTTTAAAAATTATGGAACTTTGGAAAAGTGGGAAGTATAAAAAAAAAATTTTAATAAATTATAGAAATTTTTAAATATTTTAAAATTAAGAAAATTGACAGTTAATATTTTGAAAACATTTTTAAAAGCTTTAAATATTCTTCATGAATTTTAAATAATACGCAAATTTAGGAAAAATGTGGAAATTTGACTATGACGTCACGATATGCTGCAAAGGCGCAAAGAGTGTAGCTATGGAAAACGTTTAGATGAATATCTTCTGTGTTTATTGTTCGATCGGATTGTAATTTTGAAAATAGATTTATATTGTAATTATCTATGTTTATACCAAAGCAGAAAGCCATAACTTCAATACTTTTCCTAATAATCGTAATTATCGTTTTGCGTGGGCGGTGGGCGCGACATCGAAAATTGAAAATAAACTCGATCTACCTATGGTATACAGGAAATTAGGTGTCTCTACCTTTTGTAATAGCTGAGATCTAGACGTACAGATGGACAGACGGACAGACGGACATGGCTATATCGACTCGGCTGTTGATCCTGAGCCAGAATATATATACTTTATGGGGTCGGAGGTGTCTCCTTCTGCCTGTTACATACATTTTCGGTTTGAACAAAGTTATAATACCCTTCTACTCTATGAGTAGCGGGTATAAAAAAAAAAAACATTTTTGCACACATTTAATTTTTGATGCGTGCGGGACTCGAACCCGTAAATGCATAATAGTACTGTTCATTTTGCAGTCCACAACTTAACCCATTTCACCACCGTACACACACACATGATTCGGCACAATGCTGCAAGCAGCGCTGCCGGCAGAGATCATCTGGCTAGCTATAGTTATCATATAAACCGAAAATGAACAATATGGCATCAAAATTGCGCTTCTAATCAGGTTTTTTTTATTTACAGGGGCGGAAGGGGGCGTGGCCGAAATCCAAAATAAACTTGATCAGCGTGCAATAATAACACATTTTGTCACCAAATTTGGTAGTTCTAGCTCTTATAATAGTTGATCTAGATTTTCACACGGACAGACAGACGGACAGACAGACAGACGGACAGACGGACATGACTATATCGACTCGGCTGTTGATCCTGACCCAGAATATATATACTTTATGGGGTCGGACGTGTCTTCTTCTGCCTGTTACATACATTTTCGGTTTGAACAAAGTTATAATACCCTTCTACTCTATGAGTAGCGGGTATAAAAATTAAAGTATAAGTACTTAAGAAAAAACAAGTAAGAAAGCTACAGTCGAGAGTGCTCGGCTGTAATATACCCGCTACCCAGCTGCTTGTACATGATTTATTTGCGGAACAAAAAAACGGAACGAAAATGAACAATATGCCATCCAAATTGCGCTTGTAATCAATGTTTTTTCGTTGTACAGGGGCGGAAGGGAGCGTGGCCAAAATCCAAAATAAACTTGATCAGCGTGCAATAATAACACATATTGTCACCAAATTTGGTAGTCCTAGCTCTTATAATAGCTGAGATCTAGATTTTCACACGGACAGACAGACGGACAGACGGACATGGCTATATCGACTCGGCTGTTGATCCTAAGCTAGAATATATATACTTTATGGGGTCGGACGTGTCTCCTTCTGCCTGTTACATACATTTTTGGTTTGAACAAAGTTGCCGGCAGCGCTGCTTACAGCTATGAAAAACGTTAAGCTAAATAACTTCTGTGTTTATTATCCGATTGTTACCACACTTTTAGAGATCATCTGCCTAGACATAGTTATCATATAAACCGAAAATGAATAATATGGCATCAAAATTGCGCTTGTAATCAAATTTTTTCGATTTACAGGAGCGGAAGGGGGCGTGGCCAAAATCCAAAATAAACTTGACCAGCGTGCAATAATAACACATACTGTCACCAAATTTGGTAGTCCTAGCTCTTATAATAGCTGAGATCTAGATTTTCACACGGACAGACAGACGGACAGACAGACAGACAGAAGGACAGACTGACATGGCTATATCGACTCGGCTGTTGATCCTGAGCCAGAATATATATACTTTATGGGGTCGGAGGTGTCTCCTTCTACCTGTTACATACATTTTCGGTTTGAACAAAGTTATAATACCCTTCTACTCTATGAGTAACGGGTATAACAAGTAAGAAAGCTACATTCGAGTGTGCTCGAATGTAATATACCCGCTACCCAGCTGCTCGTACATCAAAATTATTTGCGGAACAATAAAGAACGGCTACAATCATATTTTGACCGTAAAAGGCCATGGACTTACAATATTTATGCAAAGTCAAATTCTAAAATAAAAAAATAATTTTTTGCACACATTTAATTTTTTGATGCGGGTGGGACTCGAACCCATAAATGCAAAATAGTTCTGTTCGTTATGCAGTCCACAACTTAACCTATTTCACAACCGTACACGCATACACTATTCGGCACAATGCTGCAAGCAGCGCTGCCGGCAAAAGGAGTAAAAAGTATTGAAAACGTATAACTTTTATTTAGGTAACAAAAAATCCAAGATTTATCACTTGAACAGTAAAAATAATTATTCTACCTGTTGAAGACTTTAAATCGAATACGTGCATGTAAAAAACGATATGTGCCCTTTTTAATACCTCTTTATATACTTGAATGGAAAGTGTTCTGGAGCACTCTAACTTTTAATAAATTTTGTTAAAAAAACGACCGATAGGTTCCATGGCATCTATACGATGTATCGGTCCGTACCGGCTCGTTCCGACTTAGTTACAGCGGGCAGCAATAAGAAACATGTAAACAAAGTTTGATGAAGGTTGCTCAAAAGGGAGGCAAAAACTTTTCTTTGCAAAAAATAAGAAAACTTCGATCTCCCTACCATGAGACGCATGCAAGCGGAATCGAACCTTGGACCCATTACCTAAGAGGTCCACCACTTCTCCATTCGGTCATTAAGCCATTACGCAAATTTTGCCAAAGTTACATTATGAGACCATTTAGAAATTCTTGCACGACAAAAATAAAGTCTGAATGCATGATGTTGTTGTTGCTATTTATTCTCAAAACTTAAACATACAATTAAATAAAAAATAAAAATAAAACAAGTAAGAAAGCTACAGTCGAGTGTGCTCGACTGTAATATACCCGCTACCCAGCTGCTTGTACATAATTTATATGCGAAACAAAAAAACGGCTACAATCATATTTTGACCGTAAAAGACTATGGACTTATAATATTTATGCAAAGTCAAAATATAAAATAAAAAAAAACAAGTAAGAAAGCCACAGTCGAGTGTGCTCGACTGTCATATACCCGCTACCCAGCTGCTTGTACATAATTTATTTGCGGAACAAAAAAAACGGCTACAATCATATTTTGACCGTAAAAGGCTATGAACTTATAATATTTATGCAAAGTCAAAATATAAAATAAAAAAAAAAAAAACATTTTTGCACACATTTAATTTTTGATGCGGGCGGGACTCGAACCCGTAAATGCATAATAGTACTGTTCGTTTTGCAGTCCACAATCCAAAATCCAAAATAAACTTGATCAGCGTGCAATAATAACACATTTTATCACCAAATTTGGTACTTCTAGCTCTTATAATAGCTGAGATCTAGATTTTCACAAGGACAGACAGACGGACAGACATACAGACGGACAGACGGACATGGCTATATCGACTCGGCTGTTGATCCTGACCCAGAATATATATACTTTATGGGGTCGGACGTGTCTCCTTCTGCCTGTTAGATACATTTTCGGTTTGAACAAAGTTATAATACCCTTCTACTCTATGAGTAGCGGGTATAAAAAGCTTAAGCGGCATGAATTGGGAATCGAATCACGGGCCTGTCGGTTCAGTAGTTCATCGCTTTTTTACTAAGCTACTAACGCTGTTATCCAACAACAGAAAAAATTTGTATTGTATGGCATTCTTATTATTTCCTGTACAAATAAAGAATTTGCGCTGCCGGAAGCGCGGTTTACAGCTAGGGAAAACGTTAATCTGAATAGCTTCTTTGTTTATTATCCGATTGTTACCAAATTTTCAGAGATCATCAGGCTAGCTATAATTATCATATGGAACAATATGGCATCAAAATTGCGCTTGTAATCAATTTTTTTCGATTTACAGGGGCGGAAGGGGGCGTGGCCAAAATCCAAAATAAACTTGATCTTCTACTCCATGAGTAGCGGGTATAAAAAAAACATTTTTGCACACATTTAATTTTTGATGCGGGCGGGACTCGAACCCGTAAATGCATAATAGTACTTTTCGTTTTGCAGTCCACAACTTAACCCATTTCACTACCGTACACGCACACACGATTCGGCACAATGCTGCAAGCAGCTCTGCCGGCACCGCTGCTTACAGCTATGGAAAACGTTAAGCTGAATAACTTCTGTGTTTATTATCCGATTGTTACCAAACTTTTAGAGATCATCTGCCTAGATATAGTTATCATATAAACCGAAAATTAATAATATGGCATCAAAATTGCACTTGTAATAAATTTTTTTCGATTTACAGGGGCGGAAGGGGGCGTGGCCAAAATCCAAAATAAACTTGACCAACGTGCAATAATAACACATACTGTCACCAAATTTGTTAGCTCTAGCTCTTATAATAGCTGAGATCTAGATTTTCACACGGACAGACAGACGGACAGACAGACAGACGGACAGACGGACAGACGGACATGGCTATAACGACTCGGCTGTTGATCCTGAGCCAGAATATATATACTTTATGGGGTCGGAGGTGTCTCTTTCTACCTGTTACATACATTTTCGGTTTGAACAAAGTTATAATACCCTTCTACTCTATAAGTAGCGGGTATAAACAAAAATTCTTGCACGACAAAAATAAAGTCTGAATGCATGATGCGTGTTGTTGTTGCTATTTATTCTCAAAACTTAAACATACAATTAAATGAAAAATAAAAATAAAACAAGTAAGAAAGCTACAGTCGAGTATTCTCGACTGTAATATACCCGCTACCCAGCTGCTTGTACATAATTTATATGCGGAACAAAAAAACGGCTACAATCATATTTTGACCGTAAAAGGCTATGGACTTATAATATTTATGCAAAGTCAAAATATAAAATAAAAAAAAAAAAACATTTTTGCACACATTTAATTTTTGATGCGTGTGGGACTCGAACCCGTAAATGCATAATAGTACTGTTCATTTTGCAGTCCACAACTTAACCCATTTCACCACCGTACACACACACATGATTCGGCACAATGCTGCAAGCAGCGCTGCCGGCAGAGATCATCTGGCTAGCTATAGTTATCATATAAACCGAAAATGAACAATATGGCATCAAAATTGCGCTTCTAATCAGGTTTTTTTTATTTACAGGGGCGGAAGGGGGCGTGGCCGAAATCCAAAATAAACTTGATCAGCGTGCAATAATAACACATTTTGTCACCAAATTTGGTAGTTCTAGCTCTTATAATAGTTGATCTAGATTTTCACACGGACAGACAGACGGACAGACAGACAGACGGACAGACGGACATGACTATATCGACTCGGCTGTTGATCCTGACCCAGAATATATATACTTTATGGGGTCGGACGTGTCTTCTTCTGCCTGTTACATACATTTTCGGTTTGAACAAAGTTATAATACCCTTCTACTCTATGAGTAGCGGGTATAAAAAATTAAAGTATAAGTACTTAAGAAAAACAAGTAAGAAAGCTACAGTCGAGAGTGCTCGACTGTAATATACCCGCTACCCAGCTGCTTGTACATGATTTATTTGCGGAACAAAAAAACGGAACGAAAATGAACAATATGCCATCCAAATTGCGCTTGTAATCAATGTTTTTTTGTTGTACAGGGGCGGAAGGGGGCGTGGCCAAAATCCAAAATAAACTTGATCAGCGTGCAATAATAACACATATTGTCACCAAATTTGGTAGTCCTAGCTCTTATAATAGCTGAGATCTAGATTTTCACACGGACAGACAGACGGACAGACGGACATGGCTATATCGACTCGGCTGTTGATCCTAAGCTAGAATATATATACTTTATGGGGTCGGACGTGTCTCCTTCTGCCTGTTACATACATTTTCGGTTTGAACAAAGTTGCCGGCAGCGCTGCTTACAGCTATGGAAAACGTTAAGCTAAATAACTTCTGTGTTTATTATCCGATTGTTACCACACTTATAGAGATCATCTGCCTAGACATAGTTATCATATAAACCGAAAATGAATAATATGGCATCAAAATTGCGCTTGTAATCAAATTTTTTCGATTTACAGGAGCGGAAGGGGGCGTGGCCAAAATCCAAAATAAACTTGACCAGCGTGCAATAATAACACATACTGTCACCAAATTTGGTAGTCCTAGCTCTTATAATAGCTGAGATCTAGATTTTCACACGGACAGACAGACGGACAGACAGACAGACAGAAGGACAGACTGACATGGCTATATCGACTCGGCTGTTGATCCTGAGCCAGAATATATATACTTTATGGGGTCGGAGGTGTCTCCTTCTACCTGTTACATATATTTTCGGTTTGAACAAAGTTATAATACCCTTCTACTCTATGAGTAACGGGTATAACAAGTAAGAAAGCTACATTCGAGTGTGCTCGAATGTAATATACCCGCTACCCAGCTGCTCGTACATCAAAATTATTTGCGGAACAATAAAGAACGGCTACAATCATATTTTGACCGTAAAAGGCCATGGACTTACAATATTTATGCAAAGTCAAATTCTAAAATAAAAAAATAATTTTTTGCACACATTTAATTTTTGATGCGGGTGGGACTCGAACCCATAAATGCAAAATAGTTCTGTTCGTTATGCAGTCCACAACTTAACCTATTTCACAACCGTACACGCATACACTATTCGGCACAATGCTGCAAGCAGCGCTGTCGGCAAAAGGAGTAAAAAGTATTGAAAACGTATAACTTTTATTTAGGTAACAAAAAATCCAAGATTTATCACTTGAACAGTAAAAATAATTATTCTACCTGTTGAAGACTTTAAATCGAATACGTGCATGTAAAAAACGATATGTGCCCTTTTTAATACCTCTTTATATACTTGAATGGAAAGTGTTCTGGAGCACTCTAACTTTTAATAAATTTTGTTAAAAAACGACCGATAGGTTCCATGGCATCTATACGATGTATCGGTCCGTACCGGCTCGTTCCGACTTAGTTACAGCGGGCAGCAATAAGAAACATGTAAACAAAGTTTGATGAAGGTTGCTCAAAAAGGGAGGCAAAAACTTTTCTTTGCAAAAAATAAGAAAACTTCGATCTCCCTACCATGAGACGCATGCAAGCGGAATCGAACCTTGGACCCATTACCTAAGAGGTCCACCACTTCTCCATTCGGTCATTAAGCCATTACGCAAATTTTGCCAAAGTTACATTATGAGACCATTTAGAAATTCTTGCACGACAAAAATAAAGTCTGAATGCATGATGCGTGTTGTTGTTGCTATTTATTCTCAAAACTTAAACATACAATTAAATAAAAAATAAAAATAAAACAAGTAAGAAAGCTACAGTCGAGTGTGCTCGACTGTAATATACCCGCTACCCAGTTGCTTGTACATAATTTATATGCGAAACAAAAAAACGGCTACAATCATATTTTGACCGTAAAAGACTATGGACTTATAATATTTATGCAAAGTCAAAATATAAAAATAAAAAAAAACAAGTAAGAAAGCCACAGTCGAGTGTGCTCGACTGTCATATACCCGCTACCCAGCTGCTTGTACATAATTTATTTGCAGAACAAAAAAAAACGGCTACAATCATATTTTGACCGTAAAAGGCTATGAACTTATAATATTTATGCAAAGTCAAAATAAAAATTAAAAAAAAAAAAAAAAAACATTTTTGCACACATTTAATTTTTGATGCGGGCGGGACTCGAACCCGTAAATGCATAATAGTACTGTTCGTTTTGCAGTCCACAACTTAACCCATTTCACCACCGTACACGCACACACGATTCGGCACAATGCTGCAAGCAGCGCTGACGGCAGCGCTGCTTACAGCTATGGAAAACGTTAAGCTGAATAACTTCTGTGTTTATTATCCGATTGTTACAAAATTTTCAGAGATCATTTGGCTAGCTATAGTTATCATGCAAACTAAAAATGAACAATATGGCATCAAAATTGCACTTGTTATCAATGTTTTTTCGATTTGCGGGGGCGGAAGGGGGCGTGGCCAAAATCCAAAATAAACTTGATCAGCGTGGAATAATAACACATATTGTCACCAAATGTGGTTGTCCTAGCTCTTATAATAGCTGAGATCTAGATTTTCACACGGACAGACAGGCGGACAGGAGGTGTCTTCCTCTGCCTGTTACATACACTTTCGGTTTGAACAAAGTTATAATACCCTTCTACTCTATGAGTAACGGGTATAAAAACATATTTGCACACATTTAATTTTTGATGCGGGCGGGACTCGAACCCGTAAATGCATAATAGTACTGTTCGTTTTGCAGTCCACAACTTAACCCATTTCACCACCCTACACGCACTCACTATTCGGCACAATGCTGCAAGCAGCGCTGCTGGCAGCGCTGCTTACAGCTATGGAAAACGTTAAGCTGCATAACGTCTGTGTTTATTATCCGATTGTTACCAAATTTTCGGAGATCATCTGGCTAGCTATAGTTATCATACAAACCGAAAATGAACAATATGCCATCCAAATTGCGCTTGTAATCAATGTTTTTTCGTTGTACAGGGGAGGAAGGGGGCGTGGCCAAAATCCAAAATAAACTTGATCAGCGTGCAATAATAACACATATTGTCACCAAATTTGGTAGTCCTAGCTCTTATAATAGCTGAGATCTAGATTTTCACACGGACAGACAGACGGACAGACGGACATGGCTATATCGACTCGGCTGTTGATCCTGAGCCAGAATATATATACTTTATGGGGTCGGACGTGTCTCCTTCTACCTGTTACATACATTTTCGGTTTGAACAAAGTTGCCGGCAGCGCTGCTTACAGCTATGGAAAACGTTAAGCTAAATAACTTCTGTGTTTATTATCCGATTGTTACCACATTTTTAGAGATCATCTGCCTAGACATAGTTATCATATAAACCGAAAATGAATAATATGGCATCAAAATTGCGCTTGTAATCAATTTTTTCGATTTACAGGAGCGGAAGGGGGCGTGGCCAAAATAAACTTGACCAGCGTGCAATAATAACACATACTGTCACCAAATTTGGTAGTTCTAGCTCTTATAATAGCTGAGATCTAGATTTTCACACGGACAGACAGACGGACAGACAGACAGACAGACGGACAGACTGACATGGCTATATCGACTCGGCTGTTGATCCTGAGCCAGAATATATATACGAGGGTCGTTTGATAAGACCGTGACTTTTTGTATTTGCCGCGCACCTGCTCTAAATACAACACTGCTCCTGTCAGCAGTTATCGATTAACAGCTGACTGTAAAATTTTGAGAAAGCTGCGTTTTTTGGTTTGCGTTTTATAGGCATTGAAAGCAGACGATCTCGTGAATTTTAACGAAAATGGAAAAAAGTGAATTTCGTGTGCTAATTAAGCATTATTTTTTGCGTAAAAAATCCATCACCGAAACCAAGGAAAGACTTGATAAATATTATGGGGACTCTGCACCATCAATTTCAATGGTTAAGAAATGGTTTACTGAGTTCCGTTGTGGTCGTACCAGTACAAGTGATGCCGAACGTTCAGGTCGCCCAAAAGAGGTCGTCATGCCAGAAATCGTCGACAAAATCCATGGAATGATATTGGATGATCGGAGAATGAAAGTGCGTGAGGTAGCTGAGGCTGTAGGCATCTCAACTGAACGGGTACATCACATTTTACATGAATATTTGGACATGAAAAAGCTTTCCGCGCGATGGGTGCCGCGATTGCTCACACGACCATAAGCGCAACCGTGTGACCATTTCAAAGGAGTGTTTGGCGATGTTCAACCGCAATCCAAACGAATTTTTGCGCCGTTTCGTTACCGTAGACGAAACATGGATCCACCACACCACACCAGAGACCAAAGAACAATCAAGACAGTGGGTTTCTCCGGGTGAACGTGCACCAAAGAAGGCCAAGGTGGGTCTGTCGGCCAACAAGGTCATGGCCACAGTTTTTGGGATGCACAAGGTATCATTCACATCGATTACCTTGAAAAGGGTAAAACGATCACCGGCGAATATTATTCAGAGCTTTTGGACAGATTCGATATTGATTTGAAGCAGAAACGACCGCATTTGGCGAAAAAAAAAGTGCTGTTCCATCAGGACAATGCACGGGTGCACACGTGTGTAGTCAGCATGGCAAAATTTCATAAATTGGGCTACGAACTGCTACCCCATCCAGCATATTCTCCAGATTTAGCCCCCTGTGACTATTTTTTGTTTCCAAACATGAAGAAATGGCTCGGCGGTAAGAGATTCGGGTCAAATCAAGAGGTCATCACAGAAACAAACGACTATTTTGAGGGCCTTGAGAAAACCTATTATTTGGAAGGAATAAAAAAAATTGGAAAAACGCTGGACTAAATGTATAGAGCTAAAAAGGAGATTATGTTGAGAAATAAAACGCTTCTTTGACGAAAAAAATATATTTTATTCAAAAAGTCACGGACTTATCAAACGACCCTCGTACTTTATGGGGTCGGAGGTGTCTCCTTCTACCTGTTACATACATTTTCGGTTTGAACAAAGTTATAATACCCTTCTACTCTATGAGTAGCGGGTATAACAAGTAAAAAAAGCTACAGTCGAGTGTGCTCGACTGTAATATACCCGCTACCCAGCTGCTTGTACATCATTTATTTGCGGAACAAAAAAAACGGCTACAATCATATTTTGCCCGTAAAAGGCCATGGACTTATAATATTTATGCAAAGTCAAAATATAAAATAAAAAAAAACAAGTAAGAAAGCTACATTCGAGTGTGCTCGACTGTAATATACCCGCTACCCAGCTGCTCGTACATCAAAATTATTTGCGGAACAATAAAGAACGGCTACAATCATATTTTGACCGTAAAAGGCCATGGACTTACAATATTTATGCAAAGTCAAAATCTAAAATAAAAAAATAATTTTTTTGCACACATTAATTTTTGATGCGGGTGGGACTCGAACCCATAAATGCAAAATAGTTCTGTTCGTTATGCAGTCCACAACTTAACCTATTTCACAACCGTACACGCATACACTATTCGGCACAATGCTGCAAGCAGCGCTGCCAAGCAAAAGGAGTAAAAAGTATTGAAAACGTATAACTTTTATTTAGGTAACAAAAAATCCAAGATTTATCACTTGAACAGTAAAAATAATAATTCTACCTGTTGAAGACTTTAAATCGAATACGTGCATGTAAAAAACGATATGTGCCCTTTTAATACCTCTTTATATACTTGAATGGAAAGTGTTCTGGAGCACTCTAACTTTTAATAAATTTTGTTAAAAAACGACCAATAGGTTCCATGGCATCTATACGATGTATCGGTCCGTACCGGCTCGTTCCGACTTAGTTACAGCGGGCAGCACTAAGAAACATGTATACAAAGTTTGATAAAGGTTGCTCAAAAAGGGAGGCAAAAACTTTTCTTTGCAAAAAATAAGAAAACTTCGATCTCCCTACCATGAGACGCATGCAAGCGGAATCGAACCTTGGACCCATTACCTAAGAGGTCCACCACTTCTCCATTCGGTCATTAAGCCATTACGCAAATTTTGCCAAAGTTACATTATGAGACCATTCAGAAATTCTTGCACGACAAAAATAAAGTCTGAATGCATGATGCGTGTTGTTGTTGCTATTTATTCTCAAAACTTAAACATACAAATAAATAAAAACAAAAAAATAAAACAAGTAAGAAAGCTACAGTCGAGTGTGCTCGACTGTAATATACCCGCTACCCAGTTGCTTGTACATACTTTATATGCGGAACAAAAAAACGGCTACAATCATATTTTGACCTTAAAAGGCTATGGACTTATAATATTTAAGCAAAGTCAAAATATAAAATAAAAAAAAAAATCATTTTTGCACACATTTAATTTTTGATGCGGGCGGGACTCGAACCCGTAAATGCATAATAGTACTGTTCGTTTTGCAGTCCACAACTTAACCCATTTCACCACCGTACACGCACACATGATTCGGCACAATGCTGCAAGCAGCGCTGCCGGCAATGGAAAACGTTAAGCTGAATAACTTCTGTTATTATCCGACTGTTACGAAATTTTCAGAGATCATTTGGCTATCTATAGTTATCATGTAAACCGAAAATGAACAATATGGCATCAAAATTGCGCTTGTAATCAATATTTTTTCGATTTACGGGGGCGGAAGGGGGCGTGGCCAAAATCCAAAATAAATTTGAGCAGCGTGCAATAATAACACATATTGTCACCAAATTTGGTAGTCCTAGCTCTTAAAATAGCTGAGATCTAGATTTTCACACGGACAGACAGGCGGACAGGAGGTGTCTTCCCCTGCCTGTTACATACACTTTCGGTTTGAAGAAAGTTATAATACCCTTCTACTCTATGAGTAACGGGTATAAAAACATATTTGTACACATTTAATTTTTGATGCGGGCGGGACTCGAACCCGTAAATGCATAATAGTACTGTTCGTTTTGCAGTCCACAACTTAACCCATTTCACCACCCTACACGCACACACGATTCGGCACAATGCTGCAAGCAGCGCTGCCGGCAGGGCTGCTTACAGCTATGGAAAACGTTAAGCTGAATAACTTCTGTGTTTATTATCCGATTGTTACCAAACTTTTAGAGATCATCTGCCTAGACATAGTTATCATGTAAACCGAAAATGAACAATATGCCATCCAAATTGCGCTTGTAATCAATGTATTTTCGTTGTACAGGGGCGGAAGGGGGCGTGGCCAAAATCCAAAATAAACTTGACCAGCGTGCAATAATAACACATACTGTCACCAAATTTGGTAGTTCTAGCTCTTATAATAGCTGCGATGTAGATTTTCACACGGACAGACAGACGGACAGACAGACAGACAGACAGACATGACTATATCGACTCGGCTGTTGATCCTGAGCCAGAATATATATACTTTATGGGGTCGGAGGTGTCTCCTTCTACCTGTTACATACATTTTCGGTTTGAACAAAGTTATAATACCCTTCTACTCTATGAGTAGCGGGTATAACAAGTAAGAAAGCTACACTCGAGTGTGCTCGACTGTAATATACCCGCTACCCAGCTGCCAACAACAGCAAAAATTTGCATTGTATGGCATTCTTATTATTTCCTGTACAAATAAAGAATTTTCGCTGCCGGAAGCGCGGTTTACAGCTAGGGAGAACGTTAATCTGAATAGCTTCTTTGTTTATTATCCGATTGTTACCAAATTTTCAGAGATCATTGGGTTAGCTATAATTATCATATGGAATAATATGGCATCAAAATTGCGCTTGTAATCAATTTTTTTCGATTTACAGGAAATCGAAAAATGATCTTCTACTCTATGAGTAGCGGGTATAAAAAAAAAACATTTTTGCACACATTTAATTTTTGATGCGGGCGGGACTCGAACCCGTAAATGCATAATAGTACTTTTCGTTTTGCAGTCCACAACTTAACCCATTTCACCACCGTACACGCACACATGATTCGGCACAATGCTGCAAGCAGCGCTGCCGGCACCGCTGCTTACAGCTATGGAAAACGTTAAGCTGAATAACTTCTGTGTTTATTATCCGATTGTTACCACAATTTTAGAAATCATCTGCCTAGACATAGTTATCATATAAACCGAAAATGAATAATATGGCATCAAAATTGCGCTTGTAATCAATTTTTTTCGATTTACAGGAGCGGAAGGGGGCGTGGCCAAAATCCAAAATAAACTTGACCAGCGTGCAATAATAACACATATTGTCACCAAATTTGGTAGTTCTAGCTCTTATAATAGCTGAGATCTACATTTTCACACGGACAGACAGACGGACAGACAGACAGACAGACGAACAGACTGACATGGCTATATCGACTCGGCTGTTGATCCTGACCCAGAATATATATACTTTATGGGGTCGGACGTGTCTCCTTCTGCCTGTTACATACATTTTCGGTTTGAACAAAGTTATAATACCCTTCTACTGTATGAGTAGCGGGTATAACAAGTAAGAAAGCTACAGTCGAGTGTGCTCGACTGTAATATACCCGCTACCCAGCTGCTCGTACATCATTTATTTGCGGAACAAAAAAAACGGCTACAATCATATTTTGACCGTAAAAGGCTATGGACTTACAATATTTATGCAAAGTCAAATTCTAAAATAAACAAGTAAGAAAGCTACAGTCGAATGTGCTTGACTGTTATATACCCGCTACCCAGCTGCTTGTACATAATTTATTTGCGGAACAAAACAACGGCTACAATCATATTTTGACCGTAAAAGGCTATGGACTTATAATATTTATGCAAAGTCAAAATATAAAATAAAAAAAAACAAGTAAGAAAGCTACATTCGAGTGTGCTCGACTGTAATATACCCGCTACCCAGCTGCTCGTACATCAAAATTATTTGCGGAACAATAAAGAACGGCTACAATCATATTTTGACCGTAAAAGGCCATGGACTTACAATATTTATGCAAAGTCAAAATCTAAAATAAAAAAATAATTTTTTGCACACATTTAATTTTTGATGGGGGTGGGACTCGAACCCATAAATGCAAAATAGTTCTGTTTGTTATGCAGTCCACAACTTAACCTATTTCACAACCGTACACGCATACACTAGTTGGCACAATGCTGCAAGCAGCGCTGCCGGCAAAAGGAGTAAAAAGTATTGAAAACGTATAACTTTTATTTAGGTAACAAAAAATCCAAGATTTATCACTTGAACAGTAAAAATAATAATTCTACCTGTTGAAGACTTTAAATCGAATACGTGCATGTAAAAAACGATATGTGCCCTTTTAATACCTCTTTATATACTTGCATGGAAAGTGTTCTGGAGCACTCTAACTTTTAATAAATTTTGTTAAAAAAAACGACCGATAGGTTCCATGGCATCTATACGATGTATCGGTCCGTACCGGCTCGTTCCGACTTAGTTACAGCGGACAGCAATAAGAAACATGTATACAAAGTTTCATGAAGGTTGCTCAAAAAGGGAGGCAAAAACTTTTCTTTGCAAAAAATAAGAAAACTTCGATCTCCCCACCATGAGACGCATGCATGCGGAATCGAACCTTGGACCCATTGCCTAAGAGGTCCACCACTTCTCCATTCGGTCATTAAGCCATTACGCAAATTTTGCCAAAGTTACATTATGAGACCATTCAGAAATTCTTGCACGACAAAAATAAAGTCTGAATGCATGATGCGTGTTGTTGTTGCTATTTATTCTCAAAACTTAAACATACAAATAAATAAAAAATAAAAATAAAACAAGTAAAAAGCTACAGTCGAGTGTGCTCGACTGTAATATACCCGCTACCCAGCTGCTTGTAGATAATTTATATGCGAACAAAAAAATAGCTACAATCATATTTTGACCGTAAAAGGCTATGGACTTATAATATTTATGCAAAGTCAAAATATAAAATAAAAAAAAAAAACATTTTTGCACACATTTAATTTTTGATGCGGGCGGGACTCGAACCCGTAAATGCATAATAGTACTGTTCGTTTTGCAGTCCACAACTTAACCCATTTCACCACCGTACACGCACACATGATTCGGCACAATGCTGCAAGCAGCGCTGCCGGCAGTGATCAGTGATCATCTAGCTAGCTGTAGTTATAATGTAAGCCGAAAATGAACAACATGGCATCAAAATTGCACTTGTTATCAATATTTTTTCGATTTGCGGGGGCGGCAGCGCTGCTTACAGCTATGGAAAACGTTAAGCTGAATAACTTCTGTGTTTATTATCCGATTGTTACCAAATTTTCAGAGATCATTTGGCTAGCTATAGTTATCATGTCAACCGAAAATGAACAATATGCCATCAAAATTGCGCTTCTATTCAGTTTTTTTATTTACAGGGGCGGAAGGGGGCGTGGCCGAAATCCAAAATAAACTTGACCAGTGTGCAATAATAACACATATTGTCACCAAATTTGGTAGTCCTAGCTCTTATAATAGCTGAGATCTAGATTTTCACACGGACAGACAGACGGACAGACGGACATGGCTATATCGACTCGGCTGTTGATCCTAAGCCAGAATATATATATTCTTTATGGGGTCGGAGGTGTCTCCTTCTGCCTGTTACATACATTTTCGGTTTGAACAAAGTTATAATACCCTTCTACTCTAAGAGTAGCGGGTATAAAAAAAAAAATATTTTTGCACACATTTAATTTTTGATGCGGGCGGGACTCGAACCCGTAAATGCATAATAGTACTGTTCGTTTTGCAGTCCACAACTTAACCCATTTCACCACCGTACACGCACACACGATTCGACATAATGCTGCAAGCAGCGCTGCCGGACTCGAACCCGTAAATGCTGGCAGCGCTGCTTACAGCTATGGAAAACGTTAGGCTGCATAACGTCTGTGTTCATTATTTGATTGTTACCAAATTTTCAGAGATAATCTGGCTAGCTATAGTTATCATATAAACCGAAAAATCAATTTTTTTTTTTTTACAGGGGCGGAAGGGGGCGTGGTCGAAATCCAAAATAAACTTGATCAGCGTGCAATAATAACACATTTTGTCACCAAATTTGGTAGTTCTAGCTCTTATAATAGCTGAGATCTAGATTTTCACAAGGACAGACAGACGGACAGACAGACTGACGGACAGACAGACGGACAGACGGACATGGCTATATCGACTCGGCTGTTGATCCTGACCCAGAATATATATACTTTATGGGGTCGGACGTGTCTCCTTCTGCCTGTTACATACATTTTCGGTTTGAACAAAGTTATAATACCCTTCTACTCTATGAGTAGCGTGTATAAAAACATTTTTGCATATTTAATTTTTGATGCGGGCGGGACTCGAACCCGTAAATGCATAATAGTACTGTTCGTTTTGCAGTTCACAACTTAACCCATTTCACCACCGTACACGCACACACGATTCGGCATAATGCTGCAAGCAGCGCTGCCGGACTCGAACCCGTAAATGCTGGCAGCGCTGCTTACTGCTATGGAAAACGTTAGGCTGCATAACGTCTGTGTTCATTATTTGATTGTTACCAAATTTTCAGAGATAATCTGGCTAGCTATAGTTATCATATAAACCGAAAATGAACAATATGGCATCAAAATTGCGCTTCTAATCAATTTTTTTTATTTACAGGGGCGGACGGGGGCGTGGCCGAAATCCAAAATAAACTTGATCAGCGTGCAATAATAACACATTTTGTCACCAAATTTGGTAGTTATAGCTCTTATAATAGCTGAGATCTAGATTTTCACAAGGACAGACAGACGGACAGACAGACAGACGGACAGACGGACATGGCTATATCGACTCGGCTGTTGATCCTGACCCAGAATATATATACTTTATGGGGTCGGACGTGTCTCTGCCTGTTACATACATTTTCGGTTTGAACAAAGTTATAATACCCTTTTACTCTATAAGTAGCGGGTATAAACAAGTAAGAAAGCTACATTCGAGTGTGCTCGACTGTAATATACCCGCTACCCAGCTGCTCGTACATCAAAATTATTTGCGGAACAATCATATTTTGACCGTAAATGGCCATGGACTTACAATATTTATGCAAAGTCAAAATCTAAAATAAAAAAAATAATTTTTGCACACATTTAATTTTTGATGCGGGTGGGACTCGAACCCATAAATGCAAAATAGTTCTGTTCGTTATGCAGTCCACAACTTAACCTATTTCACAACCGTACACGCATACACTATTCGGCACAATGCTGCAAGCAGCGCTGCCGGCAAAAGGAGTAAAAAGTATTGAAAACGTATAACTTTTATTTAGGTAACAAAAAATCCAAGATTTATTACTTGAACAGTAAAAATAATAATTCTACCTGTTGAAGACTATAAATCGAATACGTGCATGTAAAAAACGATATGTGCCCTTTTAATACCTCTTTATATACTTGAATGGAAGGTGTTCTGGAGCACTCGTACTTTTAATAAATTTTGTTTAAAAAACGACCGATAGGTTCTATGGCATCTGTACGATGTATCGGTCCGTACCGGCTCGTTCCGACTTAGTTACAGCGGGCAGCAATAAAAAACATGTATACAAAGTTTCATGAAGGTTGCTCAAAAGGGAAGCAAAAACTTTTCTTTGCAAAAAATAAGAAAACTTCGATCTCCCCCACCATGAGACGCATGCATGCGGAATCGAACCTTGGACCCATTGCCTAAGAGGTCCACGACTTCTCCATTCGGTCATTAAGCCATTACGCAAATTTTGCCAAAGTTACATTATGAGACCATTCAGAAATTCTTGCACGACAAAAATAAAGTCTGAATGCATGATGCGTGTTGTTGTTGGTATTTATTCTCAAAACTTAAACATACAATTAAATAAAAAACAAGTAAGAAAGCTACAGGAGAGTGTGCTCGACTGTAATATACCCGCTACCTAGCTGCTCGTACATCGTTTATTTGCGGAACAAAAAAAACGGCTACAATCATATTTTGGCCATAAAAGACTATGGACTCATAATATTTTGCAAATATAATAATATTAATATATTAATATATATTAATATATTAATATTAATGCAAAGTCAAAATCTAAAATAAAAAAAAACAAGTAAGAAAGCTACAGTCGAGTGTGCTCGACTGTAATATACCCGCTACCCAGCTGCTTGTACATAATTTATTTGCGGAACAAAAAAACGGCTACAATCATATTTTGACCGTAAAAGGCTATGGACTTATAATATTTATGCAACGTCAAAATATAAAATAAAAAAAAAAAACATTTTTGAACACATTTAATTTTTGATGCGGGCGGGACTCGAACCCGTAAATGCATAATAGTACTGTTCGTTTTGCAGTCCACAACTTAACCCATTTCACCACCGTACACGCACACATGATTCGGCACAATGCTGCAAGCAGCGCTGCCGGCAGCGCTGCTTACAGCTATGGAAAACGTTAAGCTGAATAACTTCTGTGTTTATTATCCGATTGTTACCAAATTTTCAGCGATCATCTGGCTAGCTATAGTTATCATATAAACCGAAAAAGAACAATATGGCATCAAAATTGCACTTGTTATCAATGCTTTTTCGATTTGCGGGGGCGGAAGGGGGCGTGGCCAAAATCCAAAATAAACTTGATCAGCGTGCAATAATAACACATTTTGTCACCAAATTTGGTTGTCCTAGCTCTTATAATAGCTGCGATCTAGATTTTCACACGGACAGACAGACGGACAGACGGGCATGGCTATATCGACTCGGCTGTTGATCCTGAGCCAGAATATATATACTTTATGGGGTCGGAGGTGTCTCCTTCTGCCTGTTACATACATTTTCGGTTTGAACAAAGTTATAATACCCTTCTACTCTATGAGTAGCGGGTATAAAAAGAGATTTCAGTCCCACCCTGAGAAAAAAAAAGAGATTTCAGTCTCACCCAGAGAAAAAAAACCCAGTCCAGTCTCAATTGAGAGCTGAGAGCGGACTGAAAATCCGAACACATTGAGAGCTTACGTAGTCAGAAATTAAGACAGAAGCAACTCAGCCTACTTGAATCGTTTTAATAGAATTGTATCGCTTGGTACCTCCTTGCTACAAATTCTACATATATAGCCAGCAAGTCTTAAGAGAGAATACCTCTCTGTCTATATTATTTTCCATGGGATTAGCCGCAAATCGCAAGGGGAAATTTCTACAGCATTTTGCCTTGCTTCAGTCACTCAAATGTCTGCAACTTTCGTTAGCAGACATCGTGGCTGCCTAAGCCAAGCAGATTGAGAATAAGTATGGTTTGTGCCGGTGGCAAATGTGGCAAGAGAGCAGAATGTGACCGGCCCATGACTATTATTAGTCATGCAGCGGGCTCGGACTGTGACGTCTAAGCTAATGAAGCTGCTGCACCTGCCTGCTAAATTATGCGCCATGACCAGGAGTGCCATGGAGTGAGAGCACCATGCAAGCCATTTACTTGTTACAGATTGCTTATAATTAAATTATAATCAACATTAAGCCAGGCGCATCACGCAGATGCAGACGAAAATGGAGACGTAGAGACCAAGACCAAGACATGCAGCCAGTGAGACCGGTCTGAGGCCGCTGCTGCTGCTGACATACATCTAACAAGCCGTCAACTATCTAATCAACGTACAAGTCAAAATATCAATACCTCAAGTAATCAAAATCACTTAAGAATTTCAAATCAGTTGGGCTGATGCTGCCTGCCTGCCTGCAGCGTCTCACACAAGCACCGTGTCCAGCTGCTATATGCGACAGTTGCAACTCGAGTCCAGAGTGGGGAGATTGATGAAAAAAAAGCAACAACAACTAAGATTATTCGAATTTAATGGGCGCAACGCGCGTGGAGACTTCACAAGTGAGGCAACGCCAACTACAACAAAAACAACAACTGAGACGTTTCACAGACATGTTAGGAAAAGCTAAAACTGGACCTGCTGCCTGTTGCCTGGTCCTGCCTATGTCTGGTCTGGCCCGGTCTTTTCCAGTTATACTGTGCTCGCACTGTGACCTGTCATCGTGATTGATACGTTTGATGGATTCATTCGAGCTGACTGCTGTGTGGCGTTCAGTTTTAAAGTTTGCTGATTGATCCCAGCGTGTTGATTACAATCGACGCCGACGTACACGCAGATGCAGGCACAGGTAGTTGGCGCAGGCATGCTGCTGGGAATTCAATCAAAAGTGTCAGCGCTGGCACAACATCTCTTACTGCTAAAGGTGCCGAAACCACTAACTAAATACAGTGGTAACTGAATATTAGAATAGAATATTAGAATATTAGAAATGATAAGAAAGGCAAACAAAATCAAAAGGGAAACAAAGACTTAACCCCTATTTCATTGATAAGCAATTTTAAAAATTATGGAACTTTGGAAAAGTGGGAAGTATAAAAAAAAAATTTTAATAAAAAATAGAAATTTTAAATATTTTGAAATTAAGAAAATTGACAGTTAATATTTTTAAAACATTTTTAAAAGCTTTAAATATTCTTAATGAATTTTAAATAATACGCAAATTTAGGAAAAATGTGGAAATTTGACGATGACGTCACGATATGCTGCAAAGGCGCAAAGAGTGTAACTATGGAAAACGTTTAGATGAATATCTTCTGTGTTTATTGTTCGATCGGATTGTAATTTTGAAAATAGATTTATATTGTAATTATCTATATTTATACCAAAGCAGAAAGCCATAACTTCAATACTTTTCCTAATAATCGTAATTATCGTTTTGCGTGGGCGGTGGGCGCGACATCGAAAATTGAAAATAAACTCGATCTACCTATGGTATACAGGAAATTAGGTGTCTCTACCTTTTGTAATAGCTGAAATCTAGACGTACAGACGGACAGACGGACATGGCTATATCGACTCGGCTGTTAATCCTGAGCCAGAATATATAATATGGCATCAAAATTGCACTTGTTATCAATGTTTTTTTCGATTTGCGGGCGCGGAAGGGGGCGTGGCCAAAATCCAAAATAAACTTGATCAGCGTGCAATAATAACACATATTGTCACCAAATTTGGTAGTCCTAGCTCTTATAATAGCTGAGATCTAGATTTTCACACGGACAGACAGACGGACAGACGGACATGGCTATATCGACTCGGCTGTTGATCCTGAGCCAGAATATATATGGGGTCGGAGGTGTCTCCTTCTGTCCTTCGGTTTGAACAAAGTTATAATACCCTTCTACTCTATGAGTAGCGGGTATAAAAAAAAAACATTTTTGCACACATTTAATTTTTGATGCGGGCGGGACTCGAACCCGTAAATGCATAATAGTACTGTTCGTTTTGCAGTCCACAACTTAACCCATTTCACCACCGTACACGCTCACACGATTCGGCACAATGCTGCAAGCAGCGCTGCCGGCAGCGCTGCTTACAGCTATGGAAAACGTTAAGCTGAATAACTTCTGTGTTTATTATCCGATTGTTACCAAATTTGCAGAGATCATCTGGCTAGCTATAGTTATCATGTAAACCGAAAATGAACAATATGGCATCAAAATTGCACTTGTTATCAATGTTTTTTCGATTTACAGGGGCGGAAGGGGGCGTGGCCAAAATCCAAAATAAACTTGATCAGCGTGCGGACAGACAGACGGACAGACGGACATGGCTATATCGACTCGGCTGTTGATCCTGAGCCAGAATATATATACTTTATGGGGTCGGAGGTGTCTCCTTCTGCCTGTTACATACATTTTCGGTTTGAACAATGTTATAATACCCTTCTAATCTATGAGTAGCGTGTATAATAAAACAAGTAAGAAAGCTACAGTCGAGAGTGTTCGATTGTAATATACCCGCTACCCAGCTGCTTGTACATAATTTATTTGCGGAACAAAAAAACGGCTACAATCATATTTTGACCGTAAAAGGCTATGGACTTATAATATTTATGCAAAGTCAAAATATAAAATAAAAAAAAAAAAAACATTTTTGCACACATTTAATTTTTGATGCGGGCGGGACTCGAACCCGTAAATGCATAATAGTACTGTTCGTTTTGCAGTCAACAACTTAACCCATTTCACCACCGTACACGCACACACGATTCGGCACAATGCTGCTATGGAAAACGTTAAGCTGAATAACTTCTGTGTTTATTATCCGATTGTTACGAAATTTTCAGAGATCATTTGGCTAGCTATAGTTATCATGTAAACCGAAAATAAACAATATGGCATCAAAATTGCAATTGGGGCGTGGCCAAAATCCAAAATAAACTTGATCAGCGTGCAATAATAACATATTGTCACCAAATTTGGTAGCTGAGATCTAGATTTTCACACGGACAGACAGACGGACAGACGGACATGGCTATATCGACTCGGCTGTTGATCCTGAGCCAGAATTTATATACTTTATGGGGTCGGAGGTTTCTCCTTCTGCCTGTTACATACATTTTCGGTTTGAACAAAGTTATAATACCCTTCTACTCTGTGAGTAGCGGGTTTTATAAAACAAGTAAGAAAGCTACAGTCGAGAGTGTTCGACTGTAATATACCCGCTACCCAGCTGCTTGTACATAATTTATTTGCGGAACAAAAAAACGGCTACAATCATATTTTGACCGTAAAAGGCTAATGACTTATAATATTTATGCAAAGTCAAAATATAAAATAAAAAAAAAAAAAACATTTTTTGCACATTTAATTTTTGATGCGGGCGGGACTCGAACCCGTCAAAGCATAATAGTACTTTTCGTTTTGCAGTCCACAAATTAACCCATTTCACTACCGTACACGCACACACGATTCGGCACAATGCTGCTATGGAAAACGTTAAGCTGAATAACTTCTGTGTTTATTATCCGATTGTTACGAAATTTTCAGAGATCATTTGGCTAGCTATAGTTATCATGTAAACCGAAAATAAACAATATGGCATCAAAATTGCAATTGGGGCGTGGCCAAAATCCAAAATAAACTTGATCAGCGTGCAATAATAACATATTGTCACCAAATTTGGTAGCTGAGATCTAGATTTTCACACGGACAGACAGACGGACAGACGGACATGGCTATATCGACTCGGCTGTTGATCCTGAGCCAGAATTTATATACTTTATGGGGTCGGAGGTGTCTCCTTCTGCCTGTTACATACATTTTCGGTTTGAACAAAGTTATAATACCCTTCTACTCTATGAGTAGCGGGTTTTATAAAACAAGTAAGAAAGCTACAGTCGAGAGTGCTCGACTGTAATATACCCGCTACCCAGCTGCTTGTACATAATTTATTTGCGGAACAAAAAAACGGCTACAATCATATTTTGACCGTAAAAGGCTATGGACTTATAATATTTATGCAAAGTCAAAATATAAAATAAAAAAAAAAAAAACATTTTTGCACACATTTAATTTTTGATGCGGGCGGGACTCGAACCCGTCAAAGCATAATAGTACTTTTCGTTTTGCAGTCCACAAATTAACCCATTTCACTACCGTACACGCACACACGATTCGGCACAATGCTGCAAGCAGCGCTGCCGGCACCGCTGCTTACAGCTATGGAAAACGTTAAACGTTAAAACGTTACTTCTGTGTTTATTATCCGATTGTTACCAAATTTTCAGAGATCATCTGGCTAGCTATAGTTATCATATAAACCGAAAATGAACAATATGGCAATATGACAAATTGAGCTTGTAATAATTTTTTTTTCAATTTACAGGGGCGGAAGGGGGCGTGGCCAAAATCCAAAATAAACTTGATCAGCGTGCAATAATAACACATACTGTCACCAAATTTGGTGTTCTAGCTCTTATAATAGCTGAGATCTAGATTTTCACACGGACAGACAGACGGACAGACGGACAGACAGACAGACGGACAGACGGACATGGCTATATCGACTCGGCTGTTGATCCTGAGCCAGAATATATATACTTTATGGGGTCGGAGGTAACTCCTTCTGTCTGTTACATACATTTTCGGTTTGAACAAAGTTGTAATACCCTTCTACTCTATGAGTAGCGGGTATAAAAAACATTTTTGCACACATTTAATTTTTGATGCGGGCGGGACTCTAACCCGTAAATGCATTATAGTACTGTTCGTTTTGCAGTCAACAACTTAACCCATTTCACCACCGTACACGCACACACGATTCGGCACAATGCTGCGAGCAGCGCTGCAGCAGCGCTGCTTACAGCTATGGAAAACGTTAAGCTGAATAACTTCTGTGTTTATTATCCGATTGGTACCAAATTTTCAGAGATCATCTGGCTAGCTATAGTTATCATGTGAACCGAAAATGAACAATATGGCATCAAAATTGCGCTTGTAGTCAATTTTTTCGATTTACAGGGGCGGAAAATCCAAAATAAACTTGATCAGCGTGCAATAATAACACATACTGTCACCAAATTTGGTAGTTCTTGCTCTTATAATAGCTGATATCTAGATTTTCACACGGACAGACAGACGGACAGACAGGCAGACGGACAGACAGGAAGACGGACAGACGGACATGGCTATATCGACTCGGCTGTTAATCCTGAGCCAGAATATATATATACTTTATGGGGTCGGAGGTGTCTCCTTCTGCCTGTTACATACATTTTCGGTTTGAACAAAGTTATAATACCCTTCTACTCTATGAGTAGCGGGTATAAAACGCTGCGCTCTAACAATCGCACACAGCTGATTAAAGAGACTGTCACTTCTCCGCTTATTAACTAAGTTCGTTGTGAGCCATTAAACAAATTTTAAATAAAATGCACGACCACCAATTAATGCATATTCAAAAATTAAACTATAAGTTCTTAAAAAAATAAAAAGAAAAAGCTTAAAAAACTAAATGGAACAAGAACAGACCCAATACCGTTAACAGCAGAAGACATAGTATTTAGAAAATGAACCGAAGAAATAAGATAACGCCAAGATTTTCAAACACATAGAGCAGATCACGGAATAACTTTTGAATCAAAGGAAGGACAAAAAGTCCATAAAGAAAAAATAAAAAGGAAATTTAGAGATAGGCAAACAGTTTAGTAAGTCGAAACAAAAAGATAATAATAAGTACAAACAAGTGAACATGAACAAATAGCTATAAGTCACACACTTACACATAAATTACACGAAAACAGAACACACAATACGAGTATCTTACTTTTATATATATAAGGACTAGTATATAAGGACTACTGTACTAATGTTAATAATAATAATTATTCTTAGTACGAACACCTAATTATAAGTACACTAGCTACACCGCAATTCGTTCCGCCATGCGTTTCATCTCGCTGGCTGTCACTTCATTCTAGGAGGGGAGGAGTTACCACTTCGGGTGTACCCCATTGCACTCTGGACAGCAGCAACACTGATTACAATGGGACCGACATTCAACGTCACAGAAAAGGCTTCTTTCGCGGAAACACGGAGCAGAACAGCAACGTTACACATACACACCAATACACACATACATACACACATACATATACATATATATATATAAGAGCTGTCTGCGAACAGCATACATACATATAATGAAGCATATACCAATAAAAATGCATTCCTATTGTGATGTTCATCGAGAGTAGACGTGTTTTCTTTAAATAGTTTCGCAGACAAGATATATTTCTAATTAAAATATTATTACCCTCCAAGCCACGGTTGGTAACTAGTGCGCCCGACAGTAAGATACAATTCGCCCAGTATCGAAACAAACTATCACACATTTAATTCCATCAAAAAAACGCTGCACAAGTTTATCCGCCACCTATTGTTTAAATTATTATCTATTTGAATAGCGCCATCTACATGTGAAAACGGCATAGCTTTACACACGCTACGGCTGAAACGAAGCATCGTGACGATGACGTTACGACGCGCAGCACAGGCGCAAGCAGTGGAAGTACGGAAAACGGAAACATGGGTAACTTCTGTGTTTACCGTCCGATTGGATTGTAATTAGGGGAATAGTTTATATTGCAATTATTTATGTTCATACCAAAGCAGAACGCTGTAAACTCAATATTTCTCCTGATATTCGAAAATGTTCGATTTGCGTGAGCGATAAGCGTGGCATCAAAAATTGAAAATAAACTCGATCTACCTGGGCGTTGCCAAAATCCAAAATAAACTTGATCACCGTGGAATAATACTCGTAACACATATTGTCACCAAATTTGGTAGTCCTAGCTCTTATAATAGCTGAGATCTAGATTTTCACACGGACAGACAGACGGACAGACGGACATGGCTATATCGACTCGGCTGTTGATCCTGAGCCAGAATATATATACTTTATGGGGTCGGAGGTGTCTCCTTCTGCCTGTTACATACATTTTCGGTTTGAACAAAGATATAAAAAGCTGCGCTCTAACAATCGCACACAGCTGATTTAAGAGACTTCCACTTCTCCACTTGTAAGCTAAGTTCATTGTAAGCCATTAAAAAAATTTTAAATAAAATGCACCGTTGAAACCGTGGAAAACGAATAACTTCTGTGTTTATTATCCGATTGCTACCAAATCATCATCGATTGTTACCAGAGATCATCTGGCTAGCTATAATTTTCATGTAAACCGAAAAGGAACAATATGTCATCAAAATTGCGCTTGCAATCAATTATAAATAAAAAACATTTTTGCAAACATTTAATTTTTGATGCGGGCGGGACTCGAAGCCGTAAATGCATAATAGTACTGTTCGTTTTGCAGTCAACAACTTAACCCATTTCACCATTGTATACGCACACACGATTCGGCACAATGCTGCCGGCAGCGCTGCTTACAGCTATGGAAAACGTTAAGCTGAATAACTTCTGTGTTTATTATCCGATTGTTATCAAATTTTCAGAGATCATCTCGCTAGCTATAGTTATCATGTAAACCGAATATGAACAATATGGCATCAAAATTGCGCTTGTAATCAATATTTTTCGATTTACGGGGGCGGAAGGGGGCGTGGCCAAAATCCAAAATAAACTTGAGCAGCGTGCAATAATAACACATATTGGCACCAAATTTGGTAGTCCTAGCTCTTATAATAGCTGAGATCTAGATTTTCACACGGACAGACAGACGGACAGGAGGTGTCTCCTTCTGCCTGTTACATACATTTTCGGTTTGAACAAAGTTATAATACCCTTCTACTCTATGAGTAACGAGTATAAAAAAATATTTGCACACATTTAATTTTTGATGCGGGGTGGACTCGAACCCGTAAATGCATAATAGTTCTGTTCGTTTTGCAGTCCACAACTTAACCCATTTCACCACCGTACACGCACACAATTCGGCACAATGCTGCAAGCAGCGCTGCCGAACAGGGCTGCTTACAACTATAGAAAACGTTAAGCTGAATAACTTCTCTGTTTATTATCCGATTGTTATCAAATTTTCAGAGATCATCTGGCTAGCTATAGTTATCATACAAACCGAAAATGAACAATATGGCAATATGACAAATTGCGCTTGTAATATTTTTTTTTCGATTTACAGGGACGGAAGGGGGCGTGGCCAAAATCCAAAATAAACTTGATCAGCGTGCAATAATAACACATACTGTCACCAAATTTGGTGTTCTAGCTCTTATAATAGCTGAGATCTAGATTTTCACACGGACAGACAGACGGACAGACAGATAGACGGACAGACGGACATGGCTATAATACCCTTCTACTCTATGAGTATCCGGTATAAAAAAAGCATTTTTGCACATATTTAATTTTTGATGCGGGCGGGACTCGAACCTATAAATGCATTATAGTACCGTTTGTTTTGCAGTCAACAACTTAACCCATTTCACCACCGTACACGCACACACGATTCGGCACAATGCTGCCGGCAGCGCTGCTTACAGCTATGGAAAACGTTAAGCTGAATAACTTCTGTGTTTATTATCCGATTGTTACTAAATTTTCACAGATCATCTGGCTAGCTATAGTTATCATGTAAACCAAAAATGAACAATATGGCATCAAAATTACGCTTGTAATCAATGTTGTTTCGTTTTACGGGGGCGTGGCCAAAATCCAAAATAAACTTGATCAGCGTGCAATAATAACACATATTGTCCCCAAATTTGGTAGTCCTAGCTCTTATAATAGCTGAGATCTAGATTTTCACACGGACAGACAGACGGACAGACGGACATGGCTATATCGACTCGGACGTTGATCCTGAGCCAGAATATATATATATACTTTATGGGGTCGGAGGTGTCTCCTTCTGCCTGTTACATACATTTTCGGTTTGAACAAAGTTATAATACCCTTCTACTCTATGAGTAGCGGGTATAAAAAGCTGCGCTCTAACAATCGCACACAGCTGATTTAAGAGAATGTCACTTCTCCGCTTGTTAACTAAGTTCATTGTGAGCCATTAAACAAATTTTAAATAAAAGCAATTAATGCATATTCAAAAATTAAACTATAAGATCTTAAAAACAAGTAAGAAAGCTTCATTCGAGTGTGCTCGACTGTCATATACCCGCTACCCAGCTGCCCGTACATCATTTATTTGCGGAACAAAAAAAAAGGCTACAATCATATTTTGACCTTAAAAGGCTATGGACTTACAATATTTATGCAAAGTCAAAATCTAAAATAAAAAAAAAACATTTTTGCACACATTTAATTTTTGATGCGGGCGGGACTCGAACCCGTAAATGCATAACAGTACTGTTCGTTTTGCAGTCCACAACTTTACCAATTTCACCACCGTACACGCACACACGATTCGGCACAATGCTGCAAGCAGCGCTGCCGGCACTGCTGCTTACAGCTATTGAAAACGTTAAGCTGAATAACTTCTGTGTTTATTATCCGATTGTTACCAAATTCAAATCAGCGATCATCTGGCTAGCCATAGTTATCATGTGAACCGAAAATGAACAATATGGCATCAAAATTGCGCTTGTAATCAATGTTTTTTCGATTTACGGGGGCGTGGCCAAAATCCAAAATAAACTTGATCAGCGTGCAATAATAACACATAGTTTCACCAAATTTTGTAGTCCTAGCTCTTATAATAGCTGAGATCTAGATTTTCACACGGACAGACAGACGGACAGACGGCAATGGCTATATCGACTCGGCTGGTGATCCTGAGCCAGAATATATATACTTTATAGGGTCGGAGTTGTCTCCTTCTGCCTGTTACATAAATTTTCGGTTTGAACAAAGTTATCATACCCTTCTACTCTATGAGTAGCGGGTATAAAAAAAAAACATTTTTGCAAACATTTAATTTTTGATGCGGGCGGGACTCGAACCCGTAAATGCATAATAGTACTGTTCGTTTTGCAGTCAACAACCTAACCCATTTCACCACAGTACACGCACACACGATTCGGCACAATGCTGCAAGCAGCGCTGCCGGCAGGGCTGCTTACAGCTATGGAAAACGTTAAGCTGAATAACTTCTGTGTTTATTATCCGATTGTTACCAAATTTTCAGAGATCATCTGGCTAGCTATAGTTATCATGTAAACCGAAAATGAACAATATGGCATCAAATTGCGCTTGTATTCAATGTTTTTTTCGATTTACTGGGGCCTGGCCAAAATCCAAAATAAACTTGAGCAGCGTGCAGTAATAACACATATTGTCACCAAATTTGGTAGTTCTAGCTCTTATAATAGCTGAGATCTAGATTTTCACACGGACAGACAGACGGACAGGAGGTGTCTCCTTCTGCCTGTTACATACATTTTCGGTTTGAACAAAGTTATAATACCCTTCTACTCTATGAGTAACGGGTATAAAAAAATGTTTGCACACATTTAATTTTTGATGCGGGCGGGACTCGGACCAGTAAATGCATAATAGTTCTGTTCGTTTTGCAGTCCACAACTTAACCCATTTCACCACCGTACACGCACACACGATTCGGCACAATGCTGCAAGCAGCGCTGCCAGCAGGGCTGCTTACAGCTATGGAAAACGTTAAGCTGAATAACTTCTGTGTTTATTATCCGATTGTTACCAAATTTTCAGAGATCATCTGGCTAGCTATAGTTATCATATAAACGGAAAATGAACAATATGGCGATATGACAAATTGCGCATGTAATAATTTTTTTCGATTTACAGGGGGCGTGGCCAAAATCCAAAATAAACTTGATCAGCGTGAAATAATAACACATACTGTCACCAAATTTGGTGTTCTAGCTCTTAAAATAGCTGAGATCTAGATTTTCACACGGACAGACAGACGGACAGACAGATAGACGGACAGACGGACATGGCTATAATACCCTTCTACTCTATGAGTAACCGGTATAAAAAAAGCATTTTTGCACACATTTTATTTTTGATGCGGGCGGGACTCGAACCTATAAATGCATTGTAGTACTGTTCGTTTTGCAGTCAACAACTTAACCCATTTCACCACCGTACACGCACACACGATTCGGCCCAATGCTGCCGGCAGCGCTGCTTACAGCTATGGAAAACGTTAAGCTGAATAACTTCTGTGTTTATTATCCGATTGTTACCAAATTTTAGTTAGTTATCATGTGAACCGAAAATGAACAAAATGGCAATATGACAAATTGCGCTTGTAATAATTTTTTTCGATTTACAGGGGCGGAAGGGGGCGTGGCCAAAATATAAAATAAACTTGATCAGCGTGAAATAATAACACAAACTTTCACCAAATTTGGTGTTCTAGGTCTTATAATAGCTGAGATCTAGATTTTCACACGGACAGACAGACGGACAGACGGACAGACAGACAGACGGACAGACGGACATGGCTATATCGACGCGGCTGTTGATCCTGAGCCAGAATATATATACTTTATGGGGTCGAAGGTGACTCCTTCTGTCTGTTACATACATTTTCGGTTTGAACAAAGTTATAATACCCTTTTACTCTATGAGTAGCGGGTATAAAAAAAACATTTTTGCACACATTTAATTTTTGATGCGGGCGGGACTCGAGCCCGTAAATGCATTATAGTACTGTTCGTTTTGCAGTCAACAACTTAGCCCATTTCACCACCGTACACGCACACACGATTCGGCACAATGCTGCCGGCAGCGCTGCTTACAGCTATGGAAAACGTTAAGCTGAATAACTTCTGTGTTTATTATCCGATTGTTACTAAATTTTAGTTATAGTTATCATGTGAACCGAAAATGAACAATATGGCATCAAAATTGCGCTTGTAATCAATATTTTTTTCGATTTACGGGGGCGGAAGGGGGCGTGGCCAAAATCCAAAATAAATTTGATCAGCGTGCAATAATAACACATATTGTCACCAAATTTGGTAGTCCTAGCTCTTATAATAGCTGAGATCTAGATTTTTACACGTACAGACAGACGGACAGACGGACATGGCTATATCGACTCGGCTGTTGATCCTAAGCCAGAATATATATACTTTATGGGGTCGGAGTTATCTCCCTCTGCCTGATACATACATTTTCGGTTCGAACTAAGTTATAATACCCTTCTACTCAATGAGTAGTAGGGTATAAAAAAAACATTTTGCAAACATTTAATTTTTTGATGCAGGCGGGACTCGAAGCCGTAAATGCATAATAGTACTGTTCGTTTTGCAGTCAACAACTTAACTCATTTCACCACCGTACACGCACACGGTGCGCTGCTTACAGCTATGGAAAACGTTAAGCTGAATAACTTATGTGTTTATTATCTGATTGCTACCAAATTTTCACAGATCATCTGGCTAGCTATAGTTAGCTAGCTGGGGCCTGGCAAAATCCAAAATAAACTTGAGCAGCGTGCAGTAATAACACATATTGTCACCAAATTTGGTAGTTCTAGCTCTTATAATAGCTGAGATCTAGATTTTCACACGGACAGACAGACGGACAGGAGGTGTCTCCTTCTGCCTGTTACATACATTTTCGGTTTGAACAAAGTTATAATACCCTTCTACTCTATGAGTAACGGGTATAAAAAATGTTTGCACACATTTAATTTTTGATGCGGGCGGGACTCGGACCAGTAAATGCATAATAGTTCTGTTCGTTTTGCAGTCCACAACTTAACCCATTTCACCACCGTACACGCACACACGATTCGGCACAATGCTGCAAGCAGCGCTGCCAGCAGGGCTGCTTACAGCTATGGAAAACGTTAAGCTGAATAACTTCTGTGTTTATTATCCGATTGTTACCAAATTTTCAGAGATCATCTGGCTAGCTATAGTTATCATATAAACGGAAAATGAACAATATGGCGATATGACAAATTGCGCATGTAATAATTTTTTTTCGATTTACAGGGGGCGTGGCCAAAATCCAAAATAAACTTGATCAGCGTGAAATAATAACACATACTGTCACCAAATTTGGTCTTCTAGCTCTTAAAATAGCTGAGATCTAGATTTTCACACGGACAGACAGACGGACAGACAGATAGACGGACAGACGGACATGGCTATAATACCCTTCTACTCTATGAGTAACCGGTATAAAAAAAGCATTTTTGCACACATTTTATTTTTGATGCGGGCGGGACTCGAACCTATAAATGCATTGTAGTACTGTTCGTTTTGCAGTCAACAACTTAACCCATTTCACCACCGTACACGCACACACGATTCGGCACAATGCTGCCGGCAGCGCTGCTTACAGCTATGGAAAACGTTAAGCTGAATAACTTCTGTGTTTATTATCCGATTGTTACCAAATTTTAGTTAGTTATCATGTGAACCGAAAATGAACAAAATGGCAATATGACAAATTGCGCTTGTAATAATTTTTTCGATTTACAGGGGCGGAAGGGGGCGTGGCCAAAATATAAAATAAACTTGATCAGCGTGAAATAATAACACAAACTTTCACCAAATTTGGTGTTCTAGGTCTTATAATAGCTGAGATCTAGATTTTCACACGGACAGACAGACGGACAGACGGACAGACAGACAGACGGACAGACGGACATGGCTATATCGACGCGGCTGTTGATCCTGAGCCAGAATATATATACTTTATGGGGTCGAAGGTGACTCCTTCTGTCTGTTACATACATTTTCGGTTTGAACAAAGTTATAATACCCTTTTACTCTATGAGTAGCGGGTATAAAAAAAACATTTTTGCACACATTTAATTTTTGATGCGGGCGGGACTCGAGCCCGTAAATGCATTATAGTACTGTTCGTTTTGCAGTCAACAACTTAGCCCATTTCACCACCGTACACGCACACACGATTCGGCACAATGCTGCCGGCAGCGCTGCTTACAGCTATGGAAAACGTTAAGCTGAATAACTTCTGTGTTTATTATCCGATTGTTACTAAATTTTAGTTATAGTTATCATGTGAACCGAAAATGAACAATATGGCATCAAAATTGCGCTTGTAATCAATATTTTTCGATTTACGGGGGCGGAAGGGGGCGTGGCCAAAATCCAAAATAAATTTGATCAGCGTGCAATAATAACACATATTGTCACCAAATTTGGTAGTCCTAGCTCTTATAATAGCTGAGATCTAGATTTTTACACGGACAGACAGACGGACAGACGGACATGGCTATATCGACTCGGCTGTTGATCCTAAGCCAGAATATATATACTTTATGGGGTCGGAGTTATCTCCCTCTGCCTGATACATACATTTTCGGTTCGAACTAAGTTATAATACCCTTCTACTCAATGAGTAGTAGGGTATAAAAAAAAAACATTTTTGCAAACATTTAATTTTTGATGCAGGCGGGACTCGAAGCCGTAAATGCATAATAGTACTGTTCGTTTTGCAGTCAACAACTTAACTCATTTCACCACCGTACACGCACACGGTGCGCTGCTTACAGCTATGGAAAACGTTAAGCTGAATAACTTATGTGTTTATTATCTGATTGCTACCAAATTTTCACAGATCATCTGGATAGCTATAGTTAGCTAGCTGGGGCCTGGCCAAAATCCAAAATAAACTTGAGCAGCGTGCAGTAATAACACATATTGTCACCAAATTTGGTAGTTCTAGCTCTTATAATAGCTGAGATCTAGATTTTCACACGGACAGACAGACGGACAGGAGGTGTCTCCTTCTGCCTGTTACATACATTTTCGGTTTGAACAAAGTTATAATACCCTTCTACTCTATGAGTAACGGGTATAAAAAAATGTTTGCACACATTTAATTTTTGATGCGGGCGGGACTCGGACCAGTAAATGCATAATAGTTCTGTTCGTTTTGCAGTCCACAACTTAACCCATTTCACCACCGTACACGCACACACGATTCGGCACAATGCTGCAAGCAGCGCTGCCAGCAGGGCTGCTTACAGCTATGGAAAACGTTAAGCTGAATAACTTCTGTGTTTATTATCCGATTGTTACCAAATTTTCAGAGATCATCTGGCTAGCTATAGTTATCATATAAACGGAAAATGAACAATATGGCGATATGACAAATTGCGCATGTAATAATTTTTTCGATTTACAGGGGGCGTGGCCAAAATCCAAAATAAACTTGATCAGCGTGAAATAATAACACATACTGTCACCAAATTTGGTGTTCTAGCTCTTAAAATAGCTGAGATCTAGATTTTCACACGGACAGACAGACGGACAGACAGATAGACGGACAGACGGACATGGCTATAATACCCTTCTACTCTATGAGTAACCGGTATAAAAAAGCATTTTTGCACACATTTTATTTTTGATGCGGGCGGGACTCGAACCTATAAATGCATTGTAGTACTGTTCGTTTTGCAGTCAACAACTTAACCCATTTCACCACCGTACACGCACACACGATTCGGCACAATGCTGCCGGCAGCGCTGCTTACAGCTATGGAAAACGTTAAGCTGAATAACTTCTGTGTTTATTATCCGATTGTTACCAAATTTTAGTTAGTTATCATGTGAACCGAAAATGAACAAAATGGCAATATGACAAATTGCGCTTGTAATAATTTTTTTTCGATTTACAGGGGCGGAAGGGGGCGTGGCCAAAATATAAAATAAACTTGATCAGCGTGAAATAATAACACAAACTTTCACCAAATTTGGTGTTCTAGGTCTTATAATAGCTGAGATCTAGATTTTCACACGGACAGACAGACGGACAGACGGACAGACAGACAGACGGACAGACGGACATGGCTATATCGACGCGGCTGTTGATCCTGAGCCAGAATATATACTTTATGGGGTCGAAGGTGACTCCTTCTGTCTGTTACATACATTTTCGGTTTGAACAAAGTTATAATACCCTTTTACTCTATGAGTAGCGGGTATAAAAAAAAAACATTTTTGCACACATTTAATTTTTGATGCGGGCGGGACTCGAGCCCGTAAATGCATTATAGTACTGTTCGTTTTGCAGTCAACAACTTAGCCCATTTCACCACCGTACACGCACACACGATTCGGCACAATGCTGCCGGCAGCGCTGCTTACAGCTATGGAAAACGTTAAGCTGAATAACTTCTGTGTTTATTATCCGATTGTTACTAAATTTTAGTTATAGTTATCATGTGAACCGAAAATGAACAATATGGCATCAAAATTGCGCTTGTAATCAATATTTTTCGATTTACGGGGGCGGAAGGGGGCGTGGCCAAAATCCAAAATAAATTTGATCAGCGTGCAATAATAACACATATTGTCACCAAATTTGGTAGTCCTAGCTCTTATAATAGCTGAGATCTAGATTTTTACACGGACAGACAGACGGACAGACGGACATGGCTATATCGACTCGGCTGTTGATCCTAAGCCAGAATATATATACTTTATGGGGTCGGAGTTATCTCCCTCTGCCTGATACATACATTTTCGGTTCGAACTAAGTTATAATACCCTTCTACTCAATGAGTAGTAGGGTATAAAAAAAAACATTTTTGCAAACATTTAATTTTTGATGCAGGCGGGACTCGAAGCCGTAAATGCATAATAGTACTGTTCGTTTTGCAGTCAACAACTTAACTCATTTCACCACCGTACACGCACACGGTGCGCTGCTTACAGCTATGGAAAACGTTAAGCTGAATAACTTATGTGTTTATTATCTGATTGCTACCAAATTTTCACAGATCATCTGGCTAGCTATAGTTATCATGTAAACCGAAAATGAACAATATGGCATCAAAATTGCGCTTGTAATCAATGTTTTTTTCGATTTACGGGGGCGTGGCCAAAATCCAAAATAAACTTGAGCAGCGTGCAGTAATAACACATATTGTCACCAAATTTGGTAGTCCTAGCTCTTATAATAGCTGAGATCTAGATTTTCACACGGACAGACAGACGGACAGGAGGTGTCTCCTTCTGCCTGTTACATACATTTTCGGTTTGAACAAAGTTATAATACCCTTCTACTCTATGAGTAACGGGTATAAAAACATATTTGCACACATTTAATTTTTGATGCGGGCGGGACTCGGACCAGTAAATGCATAATAGTTCTGTTCGTTTTGCAGTCCACAACTTAACCCATTTCACCACCGTACACGCACACACGATTCGGCACAATGCTGCAAGCAGCGCTGCCAGCAGGGCTGCTTACAGCTATGGAAAACGTTAAGCTGAATAACTTCTGTGTTTATTATCCGATTGTTACCAAATTTTCAGAGATCATCTGGCTAGCTATAGTTATCATATAAACGGAAAATGAACAATATGGCGATATGACAAATTGCGCATGTAATAATTTTTTCGATTTACAGGGGGCGTGGCCAAAATCCAAAATAAACTTGATCAGCGTGAAATAATAACACATACTGTCACCAAATTTGGTGTTCTAGCTCTTAAAATAGCTGAGATCTAGATTTTCACACGGACAGACAGACGGACAGACAGATAGACGGACAGACGGACATGGCTATAATACCCTTCTACTCTATGAGTATCCGGTATAAAAAAAGCATTTTTGCACACATTTAATTTTTGATGCGGGCGGGACTCGAACCTATAAATGCATTATAGTACTGTTCGTTTTGCAGTCAACAACTTAACCCATTTCACCACCGTACACGCACACACGATTCGGCACAATGCTGCCGGCAGCGCTGCTTACAGCTATGGAAAACGTTAAGCTGAATAACTTCTGTGTTTATTATCTGATTGTTACCAAATTTTCACAGATCATCTGGCTAGCTATAGTTATCATGTAAACCGAAAATGAACAATATGGCATCAAAATTACGCTTGTAATCAATGTTTTTTTCGTTTTACGGGGGTGTGGCCAAAATCCAAAATAAACTTGATCAGCGTGCAATAATAACACATATTGTCACCAAATTTGGTAGTCCTAGCTCTTATAATAGCTGAGATCTAGATTTTCACACGGACAGACAGACGGACAGGAGGTGTCTCCTTCTGCCTGTTACATACATTTTCGGTTTGAACAAAGTTATAATACCCTTCTACTCTATGAGTAACGGGTATAAAAACATATTTGCACACATTTAATTTTTTGATGCGGGCGGGACTCGGACCAGTAAATGCATAATAGTTCTGTTCATTTTGCAGTCCACAACTTAACCCATTTCACCACCGTACACGCACACACGATTCGGCACAATGCTGCAAGCAGCGCTGCCAGCAGGGCTGCTTACAGCTATGGAAAACGTTAAGCTGAATAACTTCTGTGTTTATTATCCGATTGTTACCAAATTTTCAGAGATCATCTGGCTAGCTATAGTTATCATATAAACCGAAAATGAACAATATGACAAATTGCGCTTGTAATAATTTTTTTTCGATTTACAGGGGCGGAAGGGGGCGTGGCCAAAATCCAAAATAAACTTGATCAGCGTGAAATAATAACACATACTGTCACCAAATTTGGTGTTCTAGCTCTTAAAATAGCTGAGATCTAGATTTTCACACGGACAGACAGACGGACAGACAGATAGACGGACAGACGGACATGGCTATAATACCCTTCAACTCTATGAGTATCCGGTATAAAAAAAGCATTTTTGCACACATTTAATTTTTGATGCGGGCGGGACTTGAACCTATAAATGCATTATAGTACTGTTCGTTTTGCAGTCAACAACTTAACCCATTTCACCACCGTACACGCACACACGATTCGGCACAATGCTGCCGGCAGCGCTGCTTACAGCTATGGAAAACGTTAAGCTAAATAACTTCTGTGTATATTATCCGATTGTTACCAAATTTTCAGAGATCATCTAGCTATAGTTATCATGTAAACCGAAAATGAACAATATGGCATCAAAATTGCGCTTGTAATCAATGTTTTTTCGATTTACGGGGGCGTGGCCAAAATCCAAAATAAACTTGAGCAGCGTGCAGTAATAACACATATTGTCACCAAATTTGGTAGTCCTAGCTCTTATAATAGCTGAGATCTAGATTTTCACACGGACAGACAGACGGACAGGGAGGTGTCTGCTTCTGCCTGTTACATACATTTTCGGTTTGAGCAGAGTTATAATACCCTTCTACTCTATGAGTAACGGGTATAAAAACATATTTGCACACATTTAATTTTTTGATGCGGGCGGGACTCGGACCAGTAAATGCATAATAGTTCTGTTCGTTTTGCAGTCCACAACTTAACCCATTTCACCACCGTACACGCACACACGATTCGGCACAATGCTGCAAGCAGCGCTGCCAGCAGGGCTGCTTACAGCTATGGAAAACGTTAAGCTGAATAACTTCTGTGTTTATTATCCGATTGTTACCAAATTTTCAGAGATCATCTGGCTAGCTATAGTTATCATATAAACGGAAAATGAACAATATGGCGATATGACAAATTGCGCATGTAATAATTTTTTTCGATTTACAGGGGCGGAAGGGGGCGTGGCCAAAATCCAAAATAAACTTGATCAGCGTGCAATAATAACACATATTGTCACCAAATTTGGTAGTCCTAGCTCTTATAAAAGCTGAGATCTAGATTTTCACACGGACAGACAGACGGACAGACGGACATGGCTATATCGACTCGGATGTTGATCCTGAGCCAGAATATATATACTTTATGGGGTCGGAGGTGTCTCCTTCTGCCTGTTACATACATTTTCGGTTTGAACAAAGTTATAATACCCTTCTACTCTATGAGTAGCGGGTATAAAAGCTGCGCTCTAACAATCGCACACAGCTCATTTAAAAGACTGTCACTTCTCCGCTTGTTAACTAAGTTCATTGTGAGCCATTAAACAAATTTTAAATAAAAGCAATTAATGCATATTCAAAAATTAAACTATAAGTTCTTAAAAACAAGTAAGAAAGCTACATTCGAGTGTGCTCGACTGTCATATACCCGCTACCCAGCTGCCCGTACATCATTTATTTGCGGAACAAAAAAAAATGCTACAATCATATGGACTACTACTATGGACTTACAATATTTATGCAAAGTCAAAATCTAAAATAAAAAAAAACATTTTTTGCACACATTTAATTTTTGATGCGGGCGGGACTCGAACCCGTAAATGCATAACAGTACTGTTCGTTTTGCAGTCCACAACTTAACCAATTTCACCACCGTACACGCACACACGATTCGGCACAATGCTGCAAGCAGCGCTGCCGGCACTGCTGCTTACAGCTATGGAAAACGTTAAGCTGAATAACTTCTGTGTTTATTATCCGATTGTTACCAAATTTTCAGCGATCATCTGGCTAGCCATAGTTATCATGTGAACCGAAAATGAACAATATGACATCAAAATTGCGCTTGTAATCAATGTTTTTTCGATTTACGGGGGCGGAAGGGGGTGTAGCCAAAATCCAAAATAAACTTGATCAGCGTGCAATAATAACACATAGTTTCACCAAATTTTGTAGTCCTAGCTCTTATAATAGCTGAGATCTAGATTTTCACACGGACAGACAGACGGACAGACGGCAATGGCTATATCGACTCGGCTGGTGATCCTGAGACAGAATATATATACTTTATAGGGTCGGAGTTGTCTCCTAATGCCTGTTACATAAATTTTCGGTTTGAACAAAGTTATCATACCCTTCTACTCTATGAGTAGCGGGTATAAAAAAAAACATTTTTGCAAACATTTAATTTTTGATGCGGGCGGGACTCGAACCCGTAAATGCATAATAGTACTGTTCGTTTTGCAGTCAACAACCTAACCCATTTCACCACAGTACACGCACACACGATTCGGCACAATGCTGTAAGCAGCGCTGCCGGCAGGGCTGCTTACAGCTATGGAAAACGTTAAGCTGAATAACTTCTGTGTTTATTATCCGATTGTCACCAAATTTTCAGAGATCATCTGGCTAGCTATAGTTATCATGTAAACCGAAAATGAACAACATGGCATCAAAATTGCGCTTGTAATCAATGTTTTTTTCGATTTATGGGGGCGTGGCCAAAATCCAAAATAAATTTGAGCAGTGTGCAGTAATAACACATATTGTCACCAAATTTGGTAGTCCTAGTTCTTATAATAGCTGAGATCTAGATTTTCACACGGACAGACAGACGGACAGGAGGTGTCTCCTTCTGCCTGTTACATACATTTTCGGTTTGAACAAAGTTATAATACCCTTCTACTCTATGAGTAACGGGTATAAAAACATATTTGCACACATTTAATTTTTGATGCGGGCGGGACTCGGACCAGTAAATGCATAATAGTTCTGTTCGTTTTGCAGTCCACAACTTAACCCATTTCACCACCGTACACGCACACACGATTCGGCACAATGCTGCAAGCAGCGCTGCCAGCAGGGCTGCTTACAGCTATGGAAAACGTTAAGCTGAATAACTTCTGTGTTTATTATCCGATTGTTACCAAATTTTCAGAGATCATCTGGCTAGCTATAGTTATCATATAAACCGAAAATGAACAATATGGCAATATGACAAATTGCGCTTGTAATAATTTTTTTCGATTTACAGGGGGCGGAAGGGGGCGTGGCCAAAATCCAAAATAAACTTGATCACATACTGTCACCAAATTTGGTGTTCTAGCTCTTAAAATGGCTGAGATCTAGATTTTCACACGGACAGACAGACGGACAGACAGATAGACGGACAGACGGACATGGCTATAATACCCTTCTACTCTATGAGTATCCGGTATAAAAAAAGCATTTTTGCACACATTTAATTTTTGATGCGGGCGGGACTCGAACCTATAAATGCATTATAGTACTGTTCGTTTTGCAGTCAACAACTTAACCCATTTCACCACCGTACACGCACACACGATTCGGCACAATGCTGCCGGCAGCGCTGCTTACAGCTATGGAAAACGTTAAGCTGAATAACTTCTGTGTTTATTATCCGATTGTTACCAAATTTTCACAGTTCATCTGGCTAGCTATAGTTATCATGTAAACCGAAAATGAACAATATGGCATTAAAATTACGCTTGTAATCAATGTTTTTTCGTTTTACGGGGGCGTGGCCAAAATCCAAAATAAACTTGATCAGCGTGCAATAATAACACATATTGTCACCAAATTTGGTAGTCCTAGCTCTTATAAAAGCTGAGATCTAGATTTTCACACGGACAGACAGACGGACAGACGGACATGGCTATATCGACTCGGATGTTGATCCTGAGCCAGAATATATATATACTTTATGGGGTCGGAGGTGTCTTCTTCTGCCTGTTACATACATTTTCGGTTTGAACAAAGTTATAATACCCTTCTACTCTATGAGTAGCGGGTATAAAAAGCTGCGCTCTAACAATCGCACACAGCTCATTTAAAAGACTGTCACTTCTCCGCTTGTTAACTAAGTTCATTGTGAGCCATTAAACAAATTTTAAATAAAAGCAATTAATGCATATTCAAAAATTAAACTATAAGTTCTTAAAAACAAGTAAGAAAGCTACATTCGAGTGTGCTCGACTGTCATATACCCGCTACCCAGCTGCCCGTACATCATTTATTTGCGGAACAAAAAAAAAATGCTACAATCATATGGACTACTACTATGGACTTACAATATTTATGCAAAGTCAAAATCTAAAATAAAAAAAACATTTTTGCACACATTTAATTTTTGATGCGGGCGGGACTCGAACCCGTAAATGCATAACAGTACTGTTCGTTTTGCAGTCCACAACTTAACCAATTTCACCACCGTACACGCACACACGATTCGGCACAATGCTGCAAGCAGCGCTGCCGGCACTGCTGCTTACAGCTATGGAAAACGTTAAGCTGAATAACTTCTGTGTTTATTATCCGATTGTTACCAAATTTTCAGCGATCATCTGGCTAGCCATAGTTATCATGTGAACCGAAAATGAACAATATGGCATCAAAATTGCGCTTGTAATCAATGTTTTTTCGATTTACGGGGGCGGAAGGGGGTGTAGCCAAAATCCAAAATAAACTTGATCAGCGTGCAATAATAACACATAGTTTCACCAAATTTTGTAGTCCTAGCTCTTATAATAGCTGAGATCTAGATTTTCACACGGACAGACAGACGGACAGACGGCAATGGCTATATCGACTCGGCTGGTGATCCTGAGCCAGAATATATATACTTTATAGGGTCGGAGTTGTCTCCTTCTGCCTGTTACATAAATTTTCGGTTTGAACAAAGTTATCATACCCTTCTACTCTATGAGTAGCGGGTATAAAAAAAAAACATTTTTGCAAACATTTAATTTTTGATGCGGGCGGGACTCGAACCCGTAAATGCATAATAGTACTGTTCGTTTTGCAGTCAACAACCTAACCCATTTCACCACAGTACACGCACACACGATTCGGCACAATGCTGCAAGCAGCGCTGCCGGCAGGGCTGCTTACAGCTATGGAAAACGTTAAGCTGAATAACTTCTGTGTTTATTATCCGATTGTCACCAAATTTTCAGAGATCATCTGGCTAGCTATAGTTATCATGTAAACCGAAAATGAACAACATGGCATCAAAATTGCGCTTGTAATCAATGTTTTTTTCGATTTATGGGGGCGTGGCCAAAATCCAAAATAAATTTGAGCAGTGTGCAGTAATAACACATATTGTCACCAAATTTGGTAGTCCTAGTTCTTATAATAGCTGAGATCTAGATTTTCACACGGACAGACAGACGGACAGGAGGTGTCTCCTTCTGCCTGTTACATACATTTTCGGTTTGAACAAAGTTATAATACCCTTCTACTCTATGAGTAACGGGTATAAAAACATATTTGCACACATTTAATTTTTTGATGCGGGCGGGACTCGGACCAGTAAATGCATAATAGTTCTGTTCGTCTTGCAGTCCACAACTTAACCCATTTCACCACCGTACACGCACACACGATTCGGCACAATGCTGCAAGCAGCGCTGCCAGCAGGGCTGCTTACAGCTATGGAAAACGTTAAGCTGAATAACTTCTGTGTTTATTATCCGATTGTTACCAAATTTTCAGAGATCATCTGGCTAGCTATAGTTATCATATAAACCGAAAATGAACAATATGGCAATATGACAAATTGCGCTTGTAATAATTTTTTTTCGACTTACAGGGGCGGAAGGGGGCGTGGCCAAAATCCAAAATAAACTTGATCAGCGTGAAATAATAACACATACTGTCACCAAATTTGGTGTTCTAGCTCTTAAAATAGCTGAGATCTAGATTTTCACACGGACAGACAGACGGACAGACAGATAGACGGACAGACGGACATGGCTATAATACCCTTCTACTCTATGAGTATCCGGTATAAAAAAAGCATTTTTGCACATATTTAATTTTTGATGCGGGCGGGACTCGAACCTATAAATGCATTATAGTACCGTTTGTTTTGCAGTCAACAACTTAACCCATTTCACCACCGTACACGCACACACGATTCGGCACAATGCTGCCGGCAGCGCTGCTTACAGCTATGGAAAACGTTAAGCTGAATAACTTCTGTGTTTATTATCCGATTGTTACTAAATTTTCACAGATCATCTGGCTAGCTATAGTTATCATGTAAACCGAAAATGAACAATATGGCATTAAAATTACGCTTGTAATCAATGTTTTTTCGTTTTACGGGGGCGTGGCCAAAATCCAAAATAAACTTGATCAGCGTGCAATAATAACACATATTGTCACCAAATTTGGTAGTCCTAGCTCTTATAAAAGCTGAGATCTAGATTTTCACACGGACAGACAGACGGACAGACGGACATGGCTATATCGACTCGGATGTTGATCCTGAGCCAGAATATATATATACTTTATGGGGTCGGAGGTGTCTCCTTCTGCCTGTTACATACATTTTCGGTTTGAACAAAGTTATAATACCCTTCTACTCTATGAGTAGCGGGTATAAAAAGCTGCGCTCTAACAATCGCACACAGCTCATTTAAAAGACTGTCACTTCTCCGCTTGTTAACTAAGTTCATTGTGAGCCATTAAACAAATTTTAAATAAAAGCAATTAATGCATATTCAAAAATTAAACTATAAGTTCTTAAAAACAAGTAAGAAAGCTACATTCGAGTGTGCTCGACTGTCATATACCCGCTACCCAGCTGCCCGTACATCATTTATTTGCGGAACAAAAAAAAAATGCTACAATCATATGGACTACTACTATGGACTTGCAATATTTATGCAAAGTCAAAATCTAAAATAAAAAAAAAACATTTTTGCACACATTTAATTTTTGATGCGGGCGGGACTCGAACCCGTAAATGCATAACAGTACTGTTCGTTTTGCAGTCCACAACTTAACCAATTTCACCACCGTACACGCACACACGATTCGGCACAATGCTGCAAGCAGCGCTGCCGGCACTGCTGCTTACAGCTATGGAAAACGTTAAGCTGAATAACTTCTGTGTTTATTATCCGATTGTTACCAAATTTTCAGCGATCATCTGGCTAGCCATAGTTATCATGTGAACCGAAAATGAACAATATGACATCAAAATTGCGCTTGTAATCAATGTTTTTTCGATTTACGGGGGCGGAAGGGGGTGTAGCCAAAATCCAAAATAAACTTGATCAGCGTGCAATAATAACACATAGTTTCACCAAATTTTGTAGTCCTAGCTCTTATAATAGCTGAGATCTAGATTTTCACACGGACAGACAGACGGACAGACGGCAATGGCTATATCGACTCGGCTGGTGATCCTGAGCCAGAATATATATACTTTATAGGGTCGGAGTTGTCTCCTTCTGCCTGTTACATAAATTTTCGGTTTGAACAAAGTTATCATACCCTTCTACTCTATGAGTAGCGGGTATAAAAAAAAAACATTTTTGCAAACATTTAATTTTTGATGCGGGCGGGACTCGAACCCGTAAATGCATAATAGTACTGTTCGTTTTGCAGTCAACAACCTAACCCATTTCACCACAGTACACGCACACACGATTCGGCACAATGCTGCAAGCAGCGCTGCCGGCAGGGCTGCTTACAGCTATGGAAAACGTTAAGCTGAATAACTTCTGTGTTTATTATCCGATTGTCACCAAATTTTCAGAGATCATCTGGCTAGCTATAGTTATCATGTAAACCGAAAATGAACAACATGGCATCAAAATTGCGCTTGTAATCAATGTTTTTTTCGATTTATGGGGGCGTGGCCAAAATCCAAAATAAATTTGAGCAGTGTGCAGTAATAACACATATTGTCACCAAATTTGGTAGTCCTAGTTCTTATAATAGCTGAGATCTAGATTTTCACACGGACAGACAGACGGACAGGAGGTGTCTCCTTCTGCCTGTTACATACATTTTCGGTTTGAACAAAGTTATAATACCCTTCTACTCTATGAGTAACGGGTATAAAAAAATGTTTGCACACATTTAATTTTCGATGCGGGCGGGACTCGGACCAGTAAATGCATAATAGTTCTGTTCGTTTTGCAGTCCACAACTTAACCCATTTCACCACCGTACACGCACACACGATTCGGCACAATGCTGCAAGCAGCGCTGCCAGCAGGGCTGCTTACAGCTATGGAAAACGTTAAGCTGAATAACTTCTGTGTTTATTATCCGATTGTTACCAAATTTTCAGAGATCATCTGGCTAGCTATAGTTATCATATAAACCGAAAATGAACAATATGGCAATATGACAAATTGCGCTTGTAATAATTTTTTTTCGATTTACAGGGGCGGAAGGGGGCGTGGCCAAAATCCAAAATAAACTTGATCAGCGTGAAATAATAACACATACTGTCACCAAATTTGGTATTCTAGCTCTTAAAATAGCTGAGATCTAGATTTTCACACGGACAGACAGACGGACAGACAGATAGACGGACAGACGGACATGGCTATAATACCCTTCTACTCTATGAGTATCCGGTATAAAAAAAGCATTTTTGCACATATTTAATTTTTGATGCGGGCGGGACTCGAACCTATAAATGCATTATAGTACCGTTTGTTTTGCAGTCAACAACTTAACCCATTTCACCACCGTACACGCACACACGATTCGGCACAATGCTGCCGGCAGCGCTGCTTACAGCTATGGAAAACGTTAAGCTGAATAACTTCTGTGTTTATTATCCGATTGTTACTAAATTTTAGTTATAGTTATCATGTGAACCGAAAATGAACAATATGGCATCAAAATTGCGCTTGTAATCAATATTTTTTCGATTTACGGGGGCGGAAGGGGGCGTGGCCAAAATCCAAAATAAACTTGATCAGCGTGCAATAATAACACATATTGTCACCAAATTTTGTAGTCCTAGCTCTTATAATAGCTGAGATCTAGATTTTCACACGGACAGACAGACGGACAGACGGACATGGCTATATCGACTCGGCTGTTGATCCTAAGCCAGAATATATATACTTTATGGGGTCGGAGTTGTCTCCCTCTGCCTGATACATACATTTTCGGTTTTAACTAAGTTATAATACCCTTCTACTCTATGAGTAGCGGGTATAAAAAAAAACATTTTTGCAAACATTTAATTTTTGATGCGGGCGGGACTCGAAGCCGTAAATGCATAATAGTACTGTTCGTTTTGCAGTCAACAACTTAACTCATTTCACCACCGTACACGCACACACGATTCGGCACAATGCTGCCGGCAGCGCTGCTTACAGCTATGGAAAACGTTAAGCTGAATAACTTCTGTGATTATTATCCGATTGTTACTAAATTTTAGTCATAGTTATCATGTGAACCGAAAATGAACAATATGGCATCAAAATTGCGCTTGTAATCAATATTTTTTCGATTTACGGGGGCGGAAGGGGGCATGGCCAAAATCCAAAATCAACTTGATCAGCGTGCAATAATAACACATATTGTCACCAAATTTGGTAGTCCTAGCTCTTATAATAGCTGAGATCTAGATTTTCACACGGACAGACAGACGGACATGGCTATATCGACTCGGCTGTTGATCCTAAGCCAGAATATATATACTTTATGGGGTCGGAGTTGTCTCCCTCTTCCTGATACATACATTTTCGGTTTTAACTAAGTTATAATACCCTTCTACTCTATGAGTAGCGGGTATAAAAAAAAACATTTTTGCAAACATTTAATTTTTGATGCGGGCGGGACTCGAAGCCGTAAATGCATAATAGTACTGTTCGTTTTGCAGTCAGCAACTTAACTCATTTCACCACCGTACACGCACACACGATTCGGCACAATGCTGCCGGCAGCGCTGCTTACAGCTATGGAAAACGTTAAGCTGAATAACTTCTGTGTTTATTTTCTGATTGTTACCAAATTTTCACAGATCATCTGGCTAGCTATAGTTATCATGTAAACCGAAAATGAACAATATGGCATCAAAATTGCGCTTGTAATCAATGTTTTTTCGTTTTACGGGGGCGTGGCCAAAATCCAAAATAAACTTGATCAGCGTGCAATAATAACACATATTGTCACCAAATTTGGTTGTCCTAGCTCTTATAATAGCTGAGATCTAGATTTTCACACGGACAGACAGACGGACAGACGGACATGGCTATATCGACTCGGATGTTGATCCTGAGCCAGAATATATATATACTTTATGGGGTCGGAGGTGTCTCCTTCTGCCTGTTACATACATTTTCGGTTTGAACAAAGTTATAATACCCTTCTACTCTATGAGTAGCGGGTATAAAAAAAACATTTTTGCAAACATTTAATTTTTGATGCGGGCGGGACTCGAAGCCGTAAATGCATAATAGTACTGTTCGTTTTGCAGTCAACAACTTAACTCATTTCACCACCGTACACGCATACACGATTCGGCACAATGCTGCCGGCAGCGCTGCTTACAGCTATGGAAAACGTTAAGCTGAATAACTTCTGTGTTTATTATCCGATTGTTACTAAATTTTAGTTATAGTTATCATGTGAACCGAAAATGAACAATATGGCATCAAAATTGCGCTTGTAATCAATATTTTTTCGATTTACGGGGGCGGAAGGGGGCATGGCCAAAATCCAAAATAAACTTGATCAGCGTGCAATAATAACACATATTGTCACGAAATTTGGTAGTCCTAGCTCTTATAATAGCTGAGATCTAGATTTTCACACGGACAGACAGACGGACAGACGGACATGGCTATATCGACTCGGCTGTTGATCCTAAGCCAGAATATATATACTTTATGGGGTCGGAGTTGTCTCCCTCTGCCTGATACATACATTTTCGGTTTTAACTAAGTTATAATACCCTTCTACTATATGAGTAGCGGGTATAAAAAAAACATTTTTGCAAACATTTAATTTTTGATGCGGGCGGGACTCGAAGCCGTAAATGCATAATAGTACTGTTCGTTTTGCAGTCAACAACTTAAGTCATTTCACCACCGTACACGCACACACGATTCGGCACAATGCTGCCGGCAGCGCTGCTTACAGCTATGGACGTTAAACGTTAAGCTGAATAACTTCTGTGTTTATTATCTGATTGTTACCAAATTTTCACAGATCATCTGGCTAGCCATAGTTATCATGTGAACCGAAAATGAACAATATGGCATCAAAATTGCGCTTGTAATCAATGTTTTTCGATTTACGGGGGCGGAAGGGGGCGTAGCCAAAATCCAAAATAAACTTGATCAGCGTGCAATAATAACACATAGTTTCACCAAATTTTGTAGTCCTAGCTCTTATAATAGCTGAGATCTAGATTTTCACACGGACAGACAGACGGACAGACGGTAATGGCTATATCGACTCGGCTGGTGATCCTGAGCCAGAATATATATTCTTTATAGGGTCGGAGTTGTCTCCTTCTGCCTGTTACATAAATTTTCGGTTTGAACAAAGTTATCATACCCTTCTACTCTATGAGTAGCGGGTATAAAAAAAAAAACATTTTGCAAACATTTAATTTTTGATGCGGGCGGGACTCGAACCCGTAAATGCATAATAGTACTGTTCGTTTTGCAGTCAACAACCTAACCCATTTCACCACAGTACACGCACACACGATTCGGCACAATGCTGCAAGCAGCGCTGCCGGCAGGGCTGCTTACAGCTATGGAAAACGTTAAGCTGAATAACTTCTGTGTTTATTATCCGATTGTTACCAAATTTTCAGAGATCATCTGGCTAGCTATAGTTATCATGTAAACCGAAAATGAACAATATGGCAATGTGACAAATTGCGCTTGTAATAATTTTTTTTTTCGATTTACAGGGGCGGAAGGGGGCGTGGCCAAAATCCAAAATAAACTTGATCAGCGTGAAATAATAATACACACTGTCACCAAATTTGGTGTTCTAGCTCTTAAAATAGCTGAGGTCTAGATTTTCACACGGACAGACAGACGGACAGACAGATAGACGGACAGACGGACATGGTTATAATACCCTTCTACTCTATAAATATCCGGTATAAAAAAAGCATTTTTGCACACATTTAATTTTTGATGTGGGCGGGACTCGAACCTATAAATGCATTATAGTACTGTTCGTTTTGAAGTCAACAACTTAACCCATTTCACCACCGTACACGCACACACGATTCGGCACAATGCTGCCGGCAGCGCTGCTTACAGCTATGGAAAACGTTAAGCTGAATAACTTCTGTGTTTATTATCCGATTGTTACCAAATTTTAGTTAGTTATCATGTGAACCGAAAATGAACAAAATGGCAATATGACAAATTGCGCTTGTAATAATTTTTTTTCGATTTACAGGGGCGGAAGGGGGCGTGGCCAAAATCCAAAATAAACTTGATCAGCGTGAAATAATAACACATACTGTCACCAAATTTGGTGTTCTAGGTCTTATAATAGCTGAGATCTAGATTTTCACACGGACAGACAGACGGACAGACGGACAGACAGACAGACGGACATGGCTATATCGACTCGGCTGTTGATCCTGAGCCAGAATATATATACTTTATGGGGTCGGAGGTGACTCCTTCTTTCTGTTACATACATTTTCGGTTTGAACAAAGTTATAATACCCTTTTACTCTATGAGTAGCGGGTATAAAAAAAAACATTTTTGCACACATTTAATTTTTGATGCGGGCGGGACTCGAGCCCGTAAATGCATTATAGTACTCTTCGTTTTGAAGTCAACAACTTAACCCATTTCACCACCGTACACGCACACACGATTCGGCACAATGCTGCCGGCAGCGCTGCTTACAGCTATGGAAAACGTTAAGCTGAATAACTTCTGTGTTTAATATCCGATTGTTACCAAATTTTAGTTAGTTATCATGTGAACCGAAAATGAACAAAATGGCAATATGACAAATTGCGCTTGTAATAATTTTTTTTCGATTTACAGGGGCGGAAGGGGGCGTGGCCAAAATCCAAAATAAACTTGATCAGCGTGAAATAATAACACATACTGTCACCAAATTTGGTGTTCTAGTTCTTATAATAGCTGAGATCTAGATTTTCACACGGACAGACAGACGGACAGACGGACAGACAGACAGACGGACATGGCTATATCGACTCGGCTGTTGATCCTGAGCCAGAATATATATACTTTGTGGGGTCGGAGGTGACTCCTTCTTTCTGTTACATACATTTTCGGTTTGAACAAAGTTATAATACCCTTTTACTCTATGAGTAGCGGGTATAAAAAAAACATTTTTGCACACATTTAATTTTTGATGCGGGCGGGACTCGAGCCCGTAAATGCATTATAGTACTGTTCGTTTTGCAGTCAACAACTTAGCCCATTTCACCACCGTACACGCACACACGATTCGGCACAATGCTGCCGGAAGCGCTGTTTACAGCTATGGAAAACGTTAAGCTGAATAACTTCTGTGTTTATTATCCGATTGTTACCAAATTTTAGTTAGTTATCATGTGAACCGAAAATGAACAAAATGGCAATATGACAAATTGCGCTTGTAATAATTTTTTTCGATTTACAGGGGCGGAAGGGGGCGTGGCCAAAATCCAAAATAAACTTGATCAGCGTGAAATAATAACACATACTGTCACCAAATTTGGTGTTCTAGGTCTTATAATAGCTGAGATATAGATTTTCACACGGACAGACAGACGGACAGACGGACAGACAGACAGACGGACAGACGGACCTGGCTATAATACCCTTCTACTCTATGAGTATCCGGTATAAAAAAAGCATTTTTGCACACATTTAATTTTTGATGCGGGCGGGACTCGAACCCATAAATGCATAATAGTACTCTTCGTTTTGCAGTCAACAACCTAACCCATTTCACCACAGTACACGCACACACCATTCGGCACAATGCTGCAAGCAGCGCTGCCGGCAGGGCTGCTTACAGCTATGGAAAACGTTAAGATGAATAACTTCTGTGTTTATTATCCGATTGTTACCAAATTTTCAGAGATCATCTGGCTAGCTATAGTTATCATGTAACCCGAAAATGAACAATATGGCATCAAAATTGCGCTTGTAATAATTTTTTTTCGATTTACAGGGGCGGAAGGAGGCGTGGCCAAAATCCAAAATAAACTTGATCAGCGTGAAATAATAACACACACTGTCACCAAATTTGGTGTTCTAGCTCCTAAAATAGCTGAGATCTAGATTTTCACACGGACAGACAGACGGACAGACAGATAGACGGACAGACGGACATGGCTATAATACCCTTCTACTCTATAAATATCCGGTATAAAAAAAGCATTTTTGCACAAATTTAATTTTTGATGCGGGCGGGACTCGAACCTATAAATGCATTATAGTACTGTTCGTTTTGCAGTCAACAACTTAACCCATTTCACCACCGTACACGCACACACGATTCGGCACAATGCTGCCGGCAGCGCTGCTTACAGCTATGGAAAACGTTAAGCTGAATAACTTCTGTGTTTATTATCCGATTGTTACCAAATTTTCAGAGATCATCTGGCTAGCTATAGTTATCATGTAAACCGAAAATGAACAATATGGCATGAAAATTGCGCTTGTAATAATTTTTTTGTCGATTTACAGGGGCGGAAGGGGGCGTGGCCAATATCCAAAATAAACTTGATCAGCGTGAAATAATAACACATACTGTCACCAAATTTGGTGTTCTAGGTCTTATAATAGCTGAGATCTAGATTTTCACACGGACAGACAGACGGACAGACGGACAGACAGACAGACGGTCAGACGGACATGGCTATATCGACTCGGCTGTTGATCCTGAGCCAGAATAAATATACTTTATGGGGTCGGAGGTGACTCCTTCTTTCTATTACATACATTTTCGGTTTGAACAAAGTTATAATACCCTTTTACTCTATGAGTAGCGGGTATAAAAAAAACATTTTTGCACACATTTAATTTTTGATGCGGGCGGGACTCGAGCCCGTAAATGCATTATAGTACTGTTCGTTTTGCAGTCAACAACTTAGCCCATTTCACCACCGTACACGCACACACGATTCGGCACAATGCTGCCGGCAGCGCTGCTTACAGCTATGGAAAACGTTAAGCTGAATAACTTCTGTGTTTATTATCCGATTGTTACTAAATTTTAGTTATAGTTATCATGTGAACCGAAAATGAACAATATGGCATCAAAATTGCGCTTGTAATCAATATTTTTTCGATTTACGGGGGCGGAAGGGGGCATGGCCAAAATCCAAAATAAACTTGATCAGCGTGCAATAATAACACATATTGTCACGAAATTTGGTAGTCCTAGCTCTTATAATAGCTGAGATCTAGATTTTCACACGGACAGACAGACGGACAGACGGACATGGCTATATCGACTCGGCTGTTGATCCTAAGCCAGAATATATATACTTTATGGGGTCGGAGTTGTCTCCCTCTGCCTGATACATACATTTTCGGTTTTAACTAAGTTATAATACCCTTCTACTATATGAGTAGCGGGTATAAAAAAAAACATTTTTGCAAACATTTAATTTTTGATGCGGGCGGGACTCGAAGCCGTAAATGCATAATAGTACTGTTCGTTTTGCAGTCAACAACTTAAGTCATTTCACCACCGTACACGCACACACGATTCGGCACAATGCTGCCGGCAGCGCTGCTTACAGCTATGGACGTTAAACGTTAAGCTGAATAACTTCTGTGTTTATTATCTGATTGTTACCAAATTTTCACAGATCATCTGGCTAGCCATAGTTATCATGTGAACCGAAAATGAACAATATGGCATCAAAATTGCGCTTGTAATCAATGTTTTTTCGATTTACGGGGGCGGAAGGGGGCGTAGCCAAAATCCAAAATAAACTTGATCAGCGTGCAATAATAACACATAGTTTCACCAAATTTTGTAGTCCTAGCTCTTATAATAGCTGAGATCTAGATTTTCACACGGACAGACAGACGGACAGACGGTAATGGCTATATCGACTCGGCTGGTGATCCTGAGCCAGAATATATATACTTTATAGGGTCGGAGTTGTCTCCTTCTGCCTGTTACATAAATTTTCGGTTTGAACAAAGTTATCATACCCTTCTACTCTATGAGTAGCGGGTATAAAAAAAAAACATTTTTGCAAACATTTAATTTTTGATGCGGGCGGGACTCGAACCCGTAAATGCATAATAGTACTGTTCGTTTTGCAGTCAACAACCTAACCCATTTCACCACAGTACACGCACACACGATTCGGCACAATGCTGCAAGCAGCGCTGCCGGCAGGGCTGCTTACAGCTATGGAAAACGTTAAGCTGAATAACTTCTGTGTTTATTATCCGATTGTTACCAAATTTTCAGAGATCATCTGGCTAGCTATAGTTATCATGTAAACCGAAAATGAACAATATGGCAATGTGACAAATTGCGCTTGTAATAATTTTTTTTCGATTTACAGGGGCGGAAGGGGGCGTGGCCAAAATCCAAAATAAACTTGATCAGCGTGAAATAATAATACACACTGTCACCAAATTTGGTGTTCTAGCTCTTAAAATAGCTGAGGTCTAGATTTTCACACGGACAGACAGACGGACAGACAGATAGACGGACAGACGGACATGGTTATAATACCCTTCTACTCTATAAATATCCGGTATAAAAAAGCATTTTTGCACACATTTAATTTTTTGATGTGGGCGGGACTCGAACCTATAAATGCATTATAGTACTGTTCGTTTTGAAGTCAACAACTTAACCCATTTCACCACCGTACACGCACACACGATTCGGCACAATGCTGCCGGCAGCGCTGCTTACAGCTATGGAAAACGTTAAGCTGAATAACTTCTGTGTTTATTATCCGATTGTTACCAAATTTTAGTTAGTTATCATGTGAACCGAAAATGAACAAAATGGCAATATGACAAATTGCGCTTGTAATAATTTTTTTCGATTTACAGGGGCGGAAGGGGGCGTGGCCAAAATCCAAAATAAACTTGATCAGCGTGAAATAATAACACATACTGTCACCAAATTTGGTGTTCTAGGTCTTATAATAGCTGAGATCTAGATTTTCACACGGACAGACAGACGGACAGACGGACAGACAGACAGACGGACATGGCTATATCGACTCGGCTGTTGATCCTGAGCCAGAATATATATACTTTATGGGGTCGGAGGTGACTCCTTCTTTCTGTTACATACATTTTCGGTTTGAACAAAGTTATAATACCCTTTTACTCTATGAGTAGCGGGTATAAAAAAAAACATTTTTGCACACATTTAATTTTTGATGCGGGCGGGACTCGAGCCCGTAAATGCATTATAGTACTCTTCGTTTTGAAGTCAACAACTTAACCCATTTCACCACCGTACACGCACACACGATTCGGCACAATGCTGCCGGCAGCGCTGCTTACAGCTATGGAAAACGTTAAGCTGAATAACTTCTGTGTTTAATATCCGATTGTTACCAAATTTTAGTTAGTTATCATGTGAACCGAAAATGAACAAAATGGCAATATGACAAATTGCGCTTGTAATAATTTTTTTTCGATTTACAGGGGCGGAAGGGGCGTGGCCAAAATCCAAAATAAACTTGATCAGCGTGAAATAATAACACATACTGTCACCAAATTTGGTGTTCTAGTTCTTATAATAGCTGAGATCTAGATTTTCACACGGACAGACAGACGGACAGACGGACAGACAGACAGACGGACATGGCTATATCGACTCGGCTGTTGATCCTGAGCCAGAATATATATACTTTGTGGGGTCGGAGGTGACTCCTTCTTTCTGTTACATACATTTTCGGTTTGAACAAAGTTATAATACCCTTTTACTCTATGAGTAGCGGGTATAAAAAAAAACATTTTTGCACACATTTAATTTTTGATGCGGGCGGGACTCGAGCCCGTAAATGCATTATAGTACTGTTCGTTTTGCAGTCAACAACTTAGCCCATTTCACCACCGTACACGCACACACGATTCGGCACAATGCTGCCGGAAGCGCTGTTTACAGCTATGGAAAACGTTAAGCTGAATAACTTCTGTGTTTATTATCCGATTGTTACCAAATTTTAGTTAGTTATCATGTGAACCGAAAATGAACAAAATGGCAATATGACAAATTGCGCTTGTAATAATTTTTTTTCGATTTACAGGGGCGGAAGGGGGCGTGGCCAAAATCCAAAATAAACTTGATCAGCGTGAAATAATAACACATACTGTCACCAAATTTGGTGTTCTAGGTCTTATAATAGCTGAGATATAGATTTTCACACGGACAGACAGACGGACAGACGGACAGACAGACAGACGGACAGACGGACCTGGCTATAATACCCTTCTACTCTATGAGTATCCGGTATAAAAAAAAGCATTTTTGCACACATTTAATTTTTGATGCGGGCGGGACTCGAACCCATAAATGCATAATAGTACTCTTCGTTTTGCAGTCAACAACCTAACCCATTTCACCACAGTACACGCACACACCATTCGGCACAATGCTGCAAGCAGCGCTGCCGGCAGGGCTGCTTACAGCTATGGAAAACGTTAAGATGAATAACTTCTGTGTTTATTATCCGATTGTTACCAAATTTTCAGAGATCATCTGGCTAGCTATAGTTATCATGTAACCCGAAAATGAACAATATGGCATCAAAATTGCGCTTGTAATAATTTTTTTTCGATTTACAGGGGCGGAAGGAGGCGTGGCCAAAATCCAAAAATAAACTTGATCAGCGTGAAATAATAACACACACTGTCACCAAATTTGGTGTTCTAGCTCCTAAAATAGCTGAGATCTAGATTTTCACACGGACAGACAGACGGACAGACAGATAGACGGACAGACGGACATGGCTATAATACCCTTCTACTCTATAAATATCCGGTATAAAAAAAGCATTTTTGCACAAATTTAATTTTTGATGCGGGCGGGACTCGAACCTATAAATGCATTATAGTACTGTTCGTTTTGCAGTCAACAACTTAACCCATTTCACCACCGTACACGCACACACGATTCGGCACAATGCTGCCGGCAGCGCTGCTTACAGCTATGGAAAACGTTAAGCTGAATAACTTCTGTGTTTATTATCCGATTGTTACCAAATTTTCAGAGATCATCTGGCTAGCTATAGTTATCATGTAAACCGAAAATGAACAATATGGCATGAAAATTGCGCTTGTAATAATTTTTTTGTCGATTTACAGGGGCGGAAGGGGGCGTGGCCAATATCCAAAATAAACTTGATCAGCGTGAAATAATAACACATACTGTCACCAAATTTGGTGTTCTAGGTCTTATAATAGCTGAGATCTAGATTTTCACACGGACAGACAGACGGACAGACGGACAGACAGACAGACGGACAGACGGACATGGCTATATCGACTCGGCTGTTGATCCTGAGCCAGAATAAATATACTTTATGGGGTCGGAGGTGACTCCTTCTTTCTATTACATACATTTTCGGTTTGAACAAAGTTATAATACCCTTTTACTCTATGAGTAGCGGGTATAAAAAAAAACATTTTTGCACACATTTAATTTTTGATGCGGGCGGGACTCGAGCCCGTAAATGCATTATAGTACTGTTCGTTTTGCAGTCAACAACTTAGCCCATTTCACCACCGTACACGCACACACGATTCGGCACAATGCTGCCCGCAGCGCTGCTTACAGCTATGGAAAACGTTAAGCTGAATAACTTCTGTGTTTATTATCCGATTGTTACCAAATTTTAGTTATAGTTATCATGTGAACCGAAAATGAACAATATGGCATCAAAATTGCGCTTGTAATCAATATTTTTTCGATTTACGGGGGCGGAAGGGGGCGTGGCCAAAATCCAAAATAAACTTGGTCAGCGTGCAATAATAACACATATTGTCACGAAATTTGGTAGTCCTAGCTCTTATAATAGCTGAGATCTAGATTTTCACACGGACAGACAGACGGACAGACGGACATGGCTATATCGACTCGGCTGTTGATCCTAAGCCAGAATATATATACTTTATGGGGTCGGAGTTGTCTCCCTCTGTCTGATACATACATTTTCGGTTTGAACTAAGTTATAATACCCTTCTACTCTATGAGTAGCGGGTATAAAAAAAACATTTTTGCAAACATTTAATTTTTGATGCGGGCGGAACTCGAGCCCGTAAATGCATTATAGTACTGTTCGTTTTGCAGTCAACAACTTAGCCCATTTCACCACCGTACACGCACACACGATACGGCACAATGCTGCCCGCAGCGCTGCTTACAGCTATGGAAAACGTTAAGCTGAATAACTTCTGTGTTTATTATCCGATTGTTACCAAATTATTAGGGATCATCTGGCTAGCTATAGTTATCATGTGAACCGAAAATGAACAATATGGCATCAAAATTGCGCTTGTAACCAATATTTTTTCGATTTACGGGGGCGGAAGGGGGCGTGGCCAAAATCCAAAATAAACTTGATCAGCGTGCAATAATAACACATATTGTCACCAAATTTGGTAGTTCTAGCTCTTATAATAGCTGAGATCTAGATTTTTACACGGACAGACAGACGGACAGACAGACAGACGGACAGACGGACATGGCTATATCGACTCGGCTGTTGATCCTGAGCCAGAATATATATACTTTAGGGGGGTCGGAGGTGACTCCTTCTGTCTGTTACATACATTTTCGGTTTGAACAAAGTTATAATACCCTTTTACTCTATGAGTAGCGGGTTTCAAAAAAATATTTTGCAAACATTTAGTTTTTGATGCGGGCGGGACTCGAACCCGTAAATGCATAATAGTACTGTTCGTTTTGCAGTCAACAACTTAACCCATTTCACCACCGTACACGCAAACACGATTCGGCATAATGCTGCAAGCAGCGCTGCCGGCAGGGCTTTATTGGGTCGGAGGTGACTCCTTCTGTCTGTTAGATACATTTTCGGTTTGAACAAAGTTATAATACCCTTTTACTCTATGAGTAGCGGGTATAAAAAAAACATTTTTGCACACATTTAATTTTTGATGCGGGCGGGACTCGAACCCGTAAATGCATAATAGTACTGTTCGTTTTGCAGTCCACAACTTAACCCATTTCACCACCGTACACGCACACACGATTCGGCACAATGCTGCCGGCAGCGCTGCTTACAGCTATGGAAAACGATAAACTGAATAGCTTCTGTGTTTATTATCCGATTGTTAACAAATTTTCAGATATCATCTGGCTAGCTATAGTTATCATATAAACCGAAAATGAACAATATGGCATCAAAGTTGCGCTTGTAATCAATTTTTTCGATTTACAGGGGCGGAAGGGGGCGTGGCCAAAATCCAAAATAAACTTGATCAGCGTGCAATAATAACACATACTGTCACCAAATTTTTTAGTTCTAGCTCTTATAATAGCTGAGATCTAGATTTTCACACGGACAGACAGACGGACAGACGGACATGGCTATATCGACTCGGCTGTTGATCCTGAGCCACAATATATATACTTAATGGGGTCGGAGGTGTCTCCTTCTGCCTGTTACATACATTTTCGGTTTAAAACAAGTAAGAAAGCTACAGTCGAGTGTGCTCGCTACCAGCTGCCGGCAGCGCTGCTTACAGCTATGGAAAACGTTAAGCTAAATATCTTCTGTGTTTATTATCCGATTGTTACCAAATTTTCAGAGATCATTTGGCTAGCTATAGTTATCATGTAAACCGAAAATGAACAAAATGGCAATATGACAAATTGCGCTTGTAATAATTTTTTTTCGATTTACAGGGGGCGGAAGGGGGCGTGGCCAAAATCCAAAATAAACTTGATCAGCGTGCAATAATAACACATACTGTCACCAAATTTGGTGTTCTAGCTCTTATAATAGCTGAGATCTAGATTTTCACACGGACAGACAAACGGACAGACGGACAGACAGACAGACGGACAGACGGACATGGCTATATCGACTCGGCTGTTGAACCTGAGCCAGAATATATATACTTTATGGGGTCGGAGGTGACTCCTTCTGTCTGTTACATACATTTTCGGTTTGAACAAAGTTATAATACCCGTTTACTCTATGAGTAGCGGGTATAAAAAAAACATTTTTGCACTCATTTAATTTTTGATGCGGGCGGGACTCGAACCCGTAAATGCATTATAGTACTGTTCGTTTTGCAGTCAACAACTTAGCCCATTTCACCACCGTACACGCACACACGATTCGGCACAATGCTGCCGGCAGCGCTGCTTACAGCTATGGAAAACGTTAAGCTGAATAACTTCTGTGTTTATTATCCGATTGTTACCAAATTTTCAGAGATCATCTGGCTAGCTGTAGTTATCATGTAAACATGGAGGTGTCTCCTTCTGCCTGTTACATAAATTTTCGGTTTGAACAAAGTTATAATACCCTTCTACTCTATGAGTAGCGGGTATAAAAAAAACATTTTTGCACACATTTAATTTTTGATGCGGGCGGGACTCGAACCCGTAGTCCTAGCTCTTATAATAGCTGAGATCTAGATTTTCACACGGACAGACAGACGGACTGACGGACATAGCTATATCGACTCGGCTGTTGATCCTGAGCCAGAATATATATACTTTATGGGGGTCGGAGGTGTCTCCTTCTGCCTGTTACATACATTTTCGGTTTGAACAAAGTTATAATACCCTTCTACTCTATGAGTAGCGGGTATAAAAAGCTGCGCTCTAACAATCGCACACAGCTGATTTAAGAGACTGTCACTTCTCCACTTGTTAGCTAAGTTCATTGTGAGCCATTAAAAAATTTTTAAATAAAATGCACCGTTGAAACCGTGAAAAACAAATAACTTCAGTGTTTATTATCCGATTGTTACCAAATCATCATCGATTGTTATAATTTTCATGTAAACCGAAAAGGAACAATATGTCATCAAAATTGCGCTTGTAATCAAATTTATTCGATTTACAGGGGCGGAAGGGGGTGTGGCCAAAATCCAAAATAAACTTGATCAGCGTGCAATAATAACACATTTTGTCACCAAATTTGGTAGTTCTAGCTCTTATAATAGCTGAGATCTAGATTTCCTCACGGACAGACAGACGGACATGGCTATATCGACTCGGCTGTTGATCCTGAGCCAGAATATAAATACTTTATGTGGTCGGAGGTGTCTCCTTCTGCCTGTTTCATAAATTTTCGGTTTGAACAAAGTTATAATACTCTTCTACTCTATGAGTAGCGGGTATAAAAAAAAAACATTTTTGCACACATTAATTTTGGTGTGGGCGGGGCTCGAAGCCGTAAATGCATAATAGTAATGTTCGTTTTGCAGTCCACAACTTAACCCATTTCACCACCGTACACGCACACACGGATCAGGATCAACAGCCGAGTCGATTGAGTCATGTCTGTCTGTCCATCCGTCCGTCTGTCTGTCCGTGTGAATATCTAGATCTCAGCTATTATAAGAGCTAGGACTACCAAATTTGGTGACAATATGTGTTATTATTGCACGCTAATCAAGTTTATTTTGGATTTTGGCCAAGACCCCTTCTACCCCCGTAAATCGAAAAATATTGATTACAAGCGCAATTTTGATGCCATATTGTTCATTTTCGGTTCACATGATAACTATGGCTAGCCTGATGATCGCTGAAAATTTGGTAACAATCGGATAATAAACACAGAAGTTATTCAGCTTAACGTTTTCCATAGCTGTAAGCAGCGCTGCCGGCAGCATTGTGCCGAATCGTGTGGACGTGTACGGTGGTGAAATGGGTTAAGTTGTTGACTGCAAAACGAACAGTACTATTATACATTTACGGGTTCGAGTCCCGCCCGCATCAAAAATTAAATGTGTGCAAAAATTTTTTTTATACCCGCTACTCATAGAGTAGAAGAGTATTATAACTTTGTTCAAACCGAAAATGTATGTAACAGGCAGAAGGAGACACCTCCGACCCCATAAAGTATATATATTCTGGCTCAGGATCAACAGCCGAGTCGATATAGCCATGTCCGTCTGTCCGTCTGTCTGTCCGTGTGAAATTCTAGATCTCAGCTATTATAAGAGCTAGGACTACCAAATTTGGTGACAATATGTGTTATTATTGCACGCTAATCAAGTTTATTTTGGATTTTGGCCACGCCCCCTTCCGCCCCCGTAAGTCGAAAAAACATTGATTACAAGCGCAATTTTGATGCCATATTGTTCATTTTCGGTTTACATGATAACTATAGCTGGCCAGATGATCTCTGAAAATTTGGTAACAATCGGATAATAAACACAGAAGTTATTCAGCTTAACGTTTTCCATAGCTGTAAGCAGCGCTGCCGGCGCAGCATTGTGCCGAATCGTGTGTGCGTGTACGGTGGTGAAATGGGTTAAGTTGTGGACTGCAAAACGAACAGTACTATTATGCATTTACGGGTTTGAGTCCCGCCCGCATCAAAAATTAAATGTGTGCAAAAATGTTTTCTTTTTTATTTTAGATTTTGACTTTGCATAAATATTGTAAGTCCATAGCCTTTTACGGTCAATTGTCAATTGTCAATTGATTGTAGCCTTTTTTTTTGTTCCGCAAATAAATGATGTACGAGCAGCTGGGTAGCGGGTATATTACAGTCGAGCACTCTCGAATGTAGCTTTCTTACTTGTTTTATTTTAGATTTTGACTTTGCATAAATGTAAACAATAGAGGTGATGGCAGCGTGATGGCACGGGTGGCAACGCTGCAGGCGCCTATCGATAAGATCAGGCATGCAACAATAATTATAATCGAGCAGCGAAAGCAGTCGTTGAGTTGAAGGGAAGTCGTAGAGAAGTCGCCGCAGAGAAGTCGTTAAGAAGTTGTTGAAGTACGGATAAGAAGCATCGATCGGTCAAGTCGGACTGTCGTTGAAAGTAGAGCTTGTGTTGCGTGAATCAATCTGTTTAATCATTATTATTTGTACCACTTAATTAAATAATCACCTAATATTTCAACAAATATTACATTTGGGGGCTCAACCGCTGAACAAACTTATCATAAAAACTGTGAGACTGTCTGTGCAAAAATTTGCGTTGTGGTGAAATAGCGTCAAAAACTAAAATTTCGTGTGTGTGTATGTGTTGGCGCCGCAACGCGCAATTTCCAGAAAAGTAACGGTTAGAGACGGCGAGACAAATGCCAAGTGCGTCGCGCTCGAAGGCGAATGCCAGAAAGGGTGTGAAAGAGACAACGATAGATGAAACACCAAAAACGTCGCGACAAATAAATACACGTAGACAAGCACAAGAAGAAGAAACAGAAGAGATGGATAATCAAGCCCAGTTGCACCAAATTATTCAACTATTAAGTCTGAAAATTCAAGCTGATGAGGTGGCGCAAAATACGCCAAAAGTCTCAGTTGATTGTGTTGGAAATGTTGTGGAAGATTTTGACGGCGAGACGGTGCCGGTCAAAAATTGGATTGCAAATTTCGAGTTGAATGCTGAGGTGTATGGATTAAACGAGATGCAAAAATATGCTCAAGCGCGATCAAAGATGACAAAAACAGCACAGTTATTCTTCGAATCGGAGTTGGTAGGATCGTATGATAAAATAAAAGCAGCGCTGTTGAAAGTATTTAAACAAATAATGGGCAGTGCGGAAGTACATGAGAAATTGGTAAATAGGAAGAAACTGCAAACTGAGAGTTTTCATGAATACGTCTTACAAATGAAGAAAATAGCCGCACTGGGAAATGTTGAAACAAAGTCTGTAATACGTTATATCGTTAAAGGATTGAGCATCAAAAACGAATATAAGTTCGTAATGCATGCTTGTACAACCTATGATGAACTCAAAGAGCAGTACGAAAATTTTGAACTGGTTGATAAGAGTACGACAGAGAAACAGCAGCAGAGAAACAGTGACAGCCAGCGAAATCACAACAACAATAAGAAGGCAGCTCGGTGCTTCAATTGTGGATCGCCTCAACATATGAAGAAAGACTGTAATGCTGGAGTGAAGTGCTTCAAATGTGGTGCTACTGGCCATATTTCAACGAATTGCCCGCAGTCAGTGAATGTGGTGCAAGTTGGCAAGAATGTCAAACGGCTCAAAATCATTGTAATAAATGGTGTTGAAGTTGCGTGCCTGGTTGACACGGGTGCTGATGTTTCGATCATAAAGTATTCGGTGTACAAGAAGCTAGAGGATGTTATGCTGAGTCCATGTTATACTTTGTTGCGAGGCCTGGGCAAAACGGGCACTGTGCCGCTGGGAGTGTTTACCGGAGCTGTTCAAATTGACGAAATGGAGACTCTGCAAAGTTTCATCGTGGTGGATGGACGAAAAAATAGAAAATGATGCTCTACTTGGATATGATTTTCTCACGAAATTTCAATTTACAATGGATGCAGATGGATACAAGTTTACATTGTTGTCAGCTTGCGCGGAAATAGCTGACATAAATCAGATAAGTATTGAAGACTATGGTTGTGCTGAAAGTAATGTCAATGCTCCTCCGCAGTTTGCACCCATGATACAAAATCTGATAGAGGAATATCAGCCAACATTGCTGAGTCACCTGTTAAGCTACGAGTTGTACCAGATGAGAAAAATAAACCGATTCGCCATCAACCAAGTCGTCATCCTCCAGTCGAAAGCGAAGCCGTTAAGAAGCAAGTCGACGAGTGGTTCAAAGAAGGAATCGTTCGACCATCTACATCAAGCTTCGCCAGCCGAACCGTCGTTGTGAAGAAAAAAGATGCCACATACAGAATCTGCATTGACTATCGTCAATTAAACAGCATGGTGCTCAAGGATTGTTTTCCTGTTCCAATAATAGAGGATGTACTTGAAAAGCTGCAAGCCGCAAAAGTGTTTGTATCATTGGACTTAGAGAACGGCTATTTTCACGTGCCTGTAGAAGAGTTAAGTTGAAAATACACTGCGTTCATCACAAAAGAAGGCGTATATGAGTTTAATAGGACACCGTTCGGATTCTGCAATTCCCCTGCGGCATTTATAAGATTTATAAACCACATGTTTCAGGAGTTTGTATCACGGGACATTCTACAGATTTATATGGATGGTATTATTATATATGGCCAGACGAACAACGAATGTATTGAGAAACTCAAGTTGGTGCTTTCTGAGTCGGCTAAGTTCAGCTTCCGTATAAAGTGGAAGAAATGTCAATTTCTTGTAAACAGAATCAACTTTTTGGGACACGCAGTACAAGATGGAAGGATTTGGCCTGGCAAAGAAAAAAACAGTTGCCGTGAAGCAGTGTGCAGTACCTAAGAATGTAAAAGCAATCCAATCCTTTTTGGGTTTAACAGGATTCTTCAGGAAGTTTGTGAAAGACTATTCCATTATTGCACGACCTTTGACCAATCTTTTAAAAAAGGATGCTACTTTTAAGTTGGAGTCTAAGGAATATGCAGCTATTGAAAATCTGAAGAGTGCATTGTGCGACGGCCCCGTTTTAAGGATTTATTGTAGAGGTGCATTGACTGAGTTGCACACAGACGCTTCGAAGGACGGTTTTGGTGCCACTTTGATACAATATTTTGAAGATAAATTACACCCCATATTTTATTGGAGCAAAAAGACGAGTATAAGTGAATCAGGACGGAATAGCTACATTTTGGAAGTAAAAGCTGCTTATCTGGCTATGAAAAAATTTCGTCATTATTTGCTTGGCGTTCCGTTTAAGCTGGTTACGGACAACATAGCTCTCACACAAACCATACGAAAGAGAGACGTTCCACGGGAGGTAGCAGAATGGATTTTATACATGGCAGACTTCGACTTCAAGACGGAGCATCGAGCGGGTGAGAGAATGCGTCATGTGGATTGTCTTAGCCGGTATGCCAGCGATGTCTTCTTCGTATCAGCTGAGATTTCTTGTCGATTAAAAGTAGCCCAACAAAAGGATGAATATATTCAGGCCATATGCACGGTTTTGGAAGATCGACCCTACAACGACTTCAAACTAAAGGGAGGAATTTTGTTCAAGCTTATCAAAGGAAATGATTTGCTTGTTGTACCTAAATTAATGGAACGTGAAATTATAAGTGAAGCTCACAGCGTTTGACATTTTGCGAGTCAGAAGACCATTCATTCTATAGAACAGCAGTTTTGGATTCCACATTTAGAGAGCAAGGTCACAAAATTTGTCAACACATGTATTCCGTGTATTATTTCCAACAAGAAGCTGGGTAAACAGGACGGACTTTTGTGCTGTATTGAGAAAGGTGACAAGCCGTTACACACTTTGCATGCTGATCACTTAGGACCGATGGATTCGTCTTTGAAACAGTATAAGTACATCTTCGGACTTGTTGATGGGTTTTCTAAATTTGTGTGGATTTTTACAACAAAATCAACTGGAGCTGACGAAGTTTTAAAAAAGATGGAAGAATGGTCAAAAGTCTTTGGTAATTCGACCAGAATAATAACAGACAGAGGAGTTGCTTTTACATCAGATGCATTTCACGATTACGCAAAAACAAATGGAATAGAGCATGTTTTAACAACAACTGGTATGCCCAGAGGAAACGGGCAAGTAGAAAGAATTAATAGATCTATCAATTATCTCTAAGTTATCGGCCGAAGATTCGTCAAAGTGGTATAAGTTCACCTCGCAGGTGCAAAAAGCTATTAATTCCCATATAAATTGCTCTACAAAGAAATCACCTTTCGAGATAATGTTTGGAGTAAAAATGAAAAATAAATCGAGTGATAAATTATTGGAACTTTTGGAGAATGAAATGCTTGAGGAATTCGACAAAGAGAGGCAGATATTACGACAGACGGCTAAGGAGCAAATACAAAAGGCTCAAGATCTTTATAAGAAAAACTACGATAAAAAACGCAAAGGAGATGTCGTTTACAAGGAAGGCGATCTGGTGGCAGTAAAGCGTACTTAGTTCGTTGCGGAAAAGAAGTTAGCGAGCACTTTTCTTGGACCATATGAAGTTACAAAGGCAAAGCGTAATGGCAGATATGAAGTTCGAAAAGCAGTCCAAGGTGAAGGTCCCAACAAAACGCATACGAGTGCTGACAATATGAAACTATGGAAGTATACTGAGAACAACGAGGATGACTTATCGTCTGGGACAGACGATGATGAGCAGGATGACCGAATGTAAACAATAGAGGTGATGGCAGCGTGATGGCACGGGTGGCAACGCTGCAGGCGCCTATCGATAAGATCAGGCATGCAACAATAATTATAATCGAGCAGCGAAAGCAGTCGTTGAGTTGAAGGGAAGTCGTAGAGAAGTCGCCGCAAAGAAGTCGTTAAGAAGTTGTTGAAGTACGGATAAGAAGCATCGATCGGTCAAGTCGGACTGTCGTTGAAAGTAGAGCTTGTGTTGCGTGAATCAATCTGTTTAATCATTATTATTTGTACCACTTAATTAATTAATCACCTAATATTTCAATAAATATTACATAAATATTATAAGTCCATAACCTTTTACGGTCAAAATATGATTGTAGCCGGTTTTTTTGTTCCGCAAATAAATGATGTACGAGCAGCTGGGTAGCGGGTATATTACAGACGAGCACACTCGACTGTTGCTTTCTTGCTTGTTGATCCTGAGCCAGAATATTTATACTTTATGGGGTCTGCCATGTCTCTTTCTGCCTGTTACATACTTTTGCACAAACTTAGTAAACGAGTTTTGACCATTTTCAATGGTCGAATGGTATAAAAATTCACAAAAATCTATAGCTCTTTAAGCCATAGAGTACAAGAGTTTTTTTTAAACATACCCAAAAGAACTACAAATAAATATACCCTCAAAATTGGATTAGAAACCATGGTTTTTAATTTAGTTCAACTCGATAAATTAAATGACGATGCGATTGAAAATAGATAATTTCTTTGGTAACGCTCAAAAGTGCAGAAATGCGTAGACTATATAATGTATATAGCTTGCCCAACTATGCGTAGATCTTGCGCAGTAGTATGGGTGCAATTCGTATGGTGGCGCAAAGTACAGTGAATACGATGAAATTGGCTCGAACCTCTTCTTTGGCGCGTTCCACATTTCGATCCGGTTCCATTTGCTTGAGATGTATCATTATGAACTGTAAGAGCAGATCTTCAAGAACTACGTATTGTATGTTATAATATAGAACTTACCTGATGAGGGCATAAAGGAGTAGATTTAATTCTAACTGATTATTGCAAAACTATTCGATTAGGTTTTCGAAAAAACAAACGCATAATTCACAATGTTTCGTATGATCTGACAAAGGTCTCAAGGCAAAATAATAACTAAGTAATCTGACAACATAAACTGACAACCGCCTCTCATTCCTGCTTAGAGAATTAACTTCCACTTTACTTTGAGTCGAGTCAAAGGAAGTATTAATGAAATGAACAAACCTCATTAACATATTTTATATCAACATATTATCAGCCTTAAGTTATAACACGACTAACGTCAGACGAGGCCAAATCTGTTAAGCGGCATAAGAGATGGTGCAAAGACGAAAACGCAGGCAGTCTCATAGTAACCCGAAAAGCGGTGGGGCTAGGAATTTCTTGAAATCCGGCGGCACACACAATTATACGCAAGCAAGATGACAGTGCGCTGAAGTGTGACATGATCAAGGTGCAAATAGGAATAAAGGAATAATATCAGGAAAACTTAAAAAGCTTTTCAAATACATTTTTTTCGCCTTAAAAGAATCTATAATTTCATGAAAATTAATAGAAGATAAGATGCTAACTTTATTAATAATATTTTAAATTAATGTAAACAAATATAACATACAAAATGCACTATTATTTCTACGATAGCCGATTAGCACAGTCACTTGAAAACTTAAAATTACAAAAGACAAGTAAGAAAGGCTACAGTCAAGTGTTGACTGTATAAGACCATAGACTTCTAAAGATTATAAAAAATGCAGATTGAGAAAACTGTTATTAAACGTGTTTTTCAAAGAAAAATAATAATTAAACATATAGTTTTCAGTTAGACGCCAAGCTGTCCAAGCCGTTGGAAAAAAACACTGCTTGGAAAAAGCACTGCTCTCTTGTTTGCAGTGGGCGCATTACAAATCTATATGAAACGTTGAATAACTTTTATGTTCATTATCCGATCGGAACCAAATGACTAATGATCACTAGCTGAGTCAATTGAGCCATGTCCGTCTGTCTGTCCGTCTGTCTGTCTGTCCGTCTGTCCGTTTGAACGTCTAGATCTCAGCTATTACAAAGCTAGAGACACCAAATTAGACATGATGGTTCCTGTATACCATACGCAGATCCAGTTTATTTCAAATTTGGAGTGCCACGCCCACCGCCCACGCATAATCGATAAATTACGAATATTAAGGAAAAAATTACAGTTACAGACACCAAATTTGGCATGATGGTTCCTATAAATCATGCGCAGAAGAAATTTATATCAAATTTGAGGTGCCACGCCCACCGCCCACGCAAATCGATAATTTTCGATTATCAGGAGAAGTATTGAAATTTCTGCTTTTTGCTTTGGTATGAACATAAATAATTGCAATATAAAACTATTCCCCAAATTACAATCCAATCGGACCATAAACACAGAAGTTATACATGTTTCCGTTTTCCGTACTTCCACTGCTTGCACCTGTGCTGCGCGTCGTGACGTCATCGTCACGATGCTTCGTTTCAGCCGTAGCGTGTGTAAAGCTATCCAGTTTTCATATATTCATGGCGCTAATCAAAGATAGATCTAATTTAAACAATAGGTGGCGGATAAACTTGTGCAGAGTTTTTGATGGAATTAAATGTGTGACAATTTGTTTCGAAACTGGGCGAATGGTATCTTACTGTCGTGCGCGCTCGACTGTAGCTTCTTTTACTTGTTTAATATTAATTAAAATATTTTTACCTATTTTCAAAACAAATTAATAATGTGTTGAGCCTTCACTGTTAAGTCTGACTTCGTATATCCGCAGAGGTAAGGAGTCATATAATTATACCAGTCGACCATTGAAAATGGTCAAAAAGTGGCATACTAAGTTTGTACAAAAGTATGTAACAGGCAGAAGAACACATTGCAGACCCCATAAATAATATATATTCGGCTGAGGATCAACAGCCGAGTCGATTAAGCCATGGCTGCCTGTCCGTCTGTCTTTATGAACGTCGAGATCTCAGCTATTACAAAAGCTAGAGACACCATATTTGACATGATGGTTCCTGTATACCAAACGCAGATCAAGTTTATTTAAAATTTGGAGTGTCACGCCTACCGCCCACGCAAATCGATAATTTTTAAATATTAAGGAAAGTATTACAGTTACACACACCAAATTTGTTATGATAGTTCCTGTAAATCATGCGCAGATAAAGGTTGTTTCAAATTTGAGCTGCCACGTCCACCGCCTACGCAATCGATAATTTACGAATGTTAATGAAAGTATTACAGTTACGGACACCAAATTTGGCATGATGGTTTCCATAACACATTCGCAGATATAATTTATTTCAAATTTGAGCTGCCACGTCCACCGCCTACGCAATCGATAATTTACGAATGTTAATGAAAGTATTACAGTTACGGACACCAAATTTGGCATGATCGTTTCCATAACACATTCGCAGATATAATTTATTTCAAATTTGAGGTGCCACGCCCACCGCCCACGCAAATCGATAATTTTTGAATATCATGGAAAGTATAACAGTTACGGACACCAAATTTGTCATGATAGTTCCTGTAAATCATGGGCAGATAAAGGTTGTTTTAAATTTGAGCTGCGTCCACCGCCCATGCAATCGATAATTTACGAATATTCATTAAATTATTACAGTTACGGACACCAAATTTGACATGTTGGTTTCTATAAAACATGCGCAGATGAAGTTTATTTCAAATTTGAGGTGCCACGCCCACCGCCCAACTAAATCGATAATTTACGAATATTATGGAAAGTATTTAGGTTACAGATTTCTGCTTTAGAACCAGTAAATATGCTGATAATATGCACCCAATCCCAATTGCAATCCGATCGGACAATAAATACAGAAGTTATTAACGAAAACGATTTTCATAGTTCCGTTTCCCGGGTCATTACAGCATATCGTCTGCATCGTTTTAGCCTTTGTGTGTCTCTCTTTATGTGTGTATGAGAGCGAGTTAGCACTAATTAGTGCAACTACGAAGTTGGTCGAATGGTATCTTACGGTCGGACGCGCTCATCTGTAGCTTTCCTTACTTGTTGATATTTGAAGAATAGAGTGCCCGCACTCCCTGTAAGACTTTATTTTGCCTTTTTCAGAATCGTCTAACGCTTTTCCTTTACCCGTTATTACTTTATATTTTTGTTAATTAGTCCCAATAAATAAATAATAAACTTAAACACCCAATCAAGGCAGCTTACACGCAAAAAGTGACATGAAAGCGAAAATGTGCTAATCGGCTGTCGCAATAAACATGCATGCATTTTTGTCGTACTTTAAAGAAAAAGCAAAGCAAAATAACAGTACACTTCCAGAGCTCACAGTTATACCTAGAATGAGCGAAAACGATACAAAATAAAAGGAAAAATAGAATAGAATCGGTTGTCGCGCAGTGCATATCCTGATTATGCCTGACGTTGTTTATGACGGCGCCAAATATAGTGCCAGCTGTTGTTGTTGTTGTGCCGTCTGTGTCCTGCTGCCGGCATATAGTTGAGCTTTGATTCTAAAGAGGTATTAACTGCCAAAAGGTTATCGAGCTTCTACGTCAAAGGTAGTTACGGGCTGATGGGAAAATCATAAGTTACGGAAGTAATTGAGTGGTTGAGCAGGAGCGGTAAGACATGGCATTTGATTGATATATTGTGGTAGAGCATAGCTAACTTAGAAGACAACGTATTTTCATAGATCTTGAATTCCAAACTTCAAAACATAGGATTTATTACCTAGATATAAAAGAATAAGTAAAGGAGGAAGAGGGATTATAGGAAGTGTGTTCAAAAAGTAAGGTGACATTTCAATCGGCGATTTTTTACTAAATTTTGACCAAACAAGCCGTCACATGAGCAGCGCTCAAGAGCTGTTGAATAACAACAATGACCCATATTTACTCAAAAGGGTCATAACTGGTGACGAATCATGGGTATTTAGTTATGATATCGGAACCAAAGCCCAATCGTCCCAATGGAAGAGCCCAGGTGGGCCAAGACCGCCAAGTTCGATGAAATGTTAAAGATTTGCTCACTGTTTTCTTCGATTGCCATGGCATGGTGCATCAGGAATTCTTACCATATGGTCGTACGGTCAATAAACAGTATTATTTTGAAGTTATGCGCCGTTTTCGAGATGCAATACGAAGAAAACGACCAGAATTTTGGAAAAACAAATAAAGGCTTTTGCATCACGATAATGCCCCTGCTCACTCATCTTTGCTTGTGAGAGATTCTTTGGCCAAAAACAACACCACAATCATGTCTCAGCCACCATATTCACCGAATTTTATCCCGTGTGAAAAATACCGAAAAGTGCTTATGAGAAGTGCTTTAAGGATTGGAAAACCGTTTGCATATGTGTATTGTATCTGAGATGGATTGCTTTGAAGGGGGACAACAAAAATATTTATAAATAAATAAATATTTTTTCTTAAAAATACAAAGTCACCTTACTCTTTGAACACACCTCGTACATCTTTGCTTCTACTGCAATATGGTCTTCCAAGAAGTTATGCGAGAGTGCTTTGATAAGTATATGGCCTATTTAGCATATTTAATATGTAACCGTAATCTAGTTTGTTGCAGCCCTTTACGTTGCGGCCCGTGCGGCCCATATATATAATATATAATATAATATATTAAATTAATGAGGATACTTCAAAATAATTATGAAGCACATGTTGCGAAGGCGAAAGAGCTGAAAGCGAAGCATCGTGGTACAATGTCGGGCGGGACGCAGGATCCGGCATTTATCTTGACTTTGTTGCTATTACCAATATAATAAGTAAGAAAACTACAGTCGAGTGTGATCGTCAAAGGTCAAAGGTCATGGACTTACAATATTGATGCGAAGTCAAAATCTAAAACAATAAAAAACAAGTAAGAAAGCTACAGTCGAGTGTGCTCGACTATAATATACCCGATACCCAGCTCCTCGTACATCATTTATTTGCGGAAAAACGGCTATAATCATATTTTGACCGTAAAAGACAATGGACTTACAATATTTATGCAAAGTCAAAATCCAAAATAAAAAAAAAAACAAGTAAGAAAGCTACATTCGAGTGTGCTCGACTGTAATATACGACTGACGGCAGCGCTGCTTTCAGCTATGGAAAACGTTAAGCTGAATAACTTCTGTGTTTATTATGCATTGTGCCGAATAGTGTGTGCGTGTACGGTGGTGAAATGGGTTAAGTTATGGACTGCAAAACGAACAGTACTATTATGCATTTACGGGTTCGAGTACCGTCCGCAACAAAAATGAAATGTGTGCAAAAATATTTTTATACCCGCTACTCATAGAGTGTACTGTTATTTTGCTTTGCTTTTTATACCCGCTACTCATAGAGTAGAAGGGTATTATAACTTTGTTCAAACCGAAAATGTATGTAACAGGCAGAAGGAGACACCTCCGACCCCATAAAGTATATATATTCTGGCTCAGGATCAATAGCCGAGTCGATATAGCCATGTCCGTCTGTCCGTCTGTCTGTCCGTGTGAAAATCTAGATCGCAGCCAAATTTGGTGACAATATGTGTTATTATTGCACGCTGATCAAGTTTATTTTGGATTTTGGCCACGCCCCCTTCCGCCCCCGCAATTCGAAAAAACATTGATAACAAGTGCAATTTTGATGCCATATTGTTTACTTTCGGTTCACATGGTAACTATAGCTAGCCAGATGATCTCTGAAAATTTGGTAACAATCGGATAATAAACACAGAAGTTATTCAGCTTAACGTTTTCCATAGCTGTAAGCAGCGCTGCCGGCAGCGCTGCTTGCAGCATTGTGCCGAATCGTGTGTGCGTGTACGGTGGTGAAATGGGTTAAGTTGTGGACTGCAAAACGAACAGTACTATTATGCATTTACGGGTTCGAGTCCCGCCCGCATCAAAAATTAAATGTGTGCAAAAATGTTTTTTTTTTTTTCCAAAGTTCCATAATTTTTAAAATTGCTTATCAATGAAAAAGGGATTAAGTCTTTGTTTCCCTTTTGAGTTTTTTTTGCCTTTCTTATCATTTCTAATATTCTAATATTCTATTCTAATATTCAGTTACCACTGTATTTAGTTAGTGGTTTCGGCACCTTTAGCAGTAAGAGATGTTGTGCCAGCGCTGAACACTTTTGATTGAATTCCCAGCAGCATGCGTTGCAAGACTCCCCATACAGCGCCAACTGCCTGCGCCAACTACCTGTGCCTGCATCTGCGTGTACGTCGGCGTCGATTGTAATCAACACGCTGGGATCAATCAGCAAACTTTAAAACTGAACGCCACACAGCAGTCAGCTCGAATGAATCCATCAAACGTATCAATCATGATGACAGGTCACAGTGCGAGCACAGTATAACTGGAAAAGACCAGGCCAGACCAGACACAGGCAGGACCAGGCAACAGGCAGCAGGTCCAGTTTTAGCTTTTCCTAACATGTCTATGAAACGTCTCAGTTGTTGTTTTTGTTGTAGTTGGCGTTGCCTCACTTGTGAAGTCTCCACGCGCGTTGCGCCCATTAAATTTGAATAATCCTAGTTGTTGTTGCTTTTTTTTTCATCAATCTCCGCACTCTGGACTCGAGTTGCAACTGTCGCATATAGCAGCTGGACACGGTGCTTGTGTGGAGACGCTGCAGGCAGGCAGGCAGCATCAGCCCAACTGATTTGAAATTCTTAAGTGATTTTGATTACTTGAGGTATTGATATTTTGACTTGTACGTTGATTAGATAGTTGAAGGCTTGTTAGATGCATGTCAGCAGCAGCAGCGGCCTCAGACCGGTCTCACTGGCTGCATGTCTTGGTCTTGGTCTCTACGTCTTGTTGATTATAATTTAATTATAAGCAATCTGTAACAAGTAAATGGCTTGCATGGTGCTCTCACTCCATGGCACTCCTGGTCATGGAGCATAATTTAGCAGGCAGGTGCAGCAGCTTCATTAGCTTAGACGTCTCAGTCCGAGCCCGCTGCATGACTAATAATAGTCATGGGCCGGTCACATTCTGCTCTCTTGCCACATTTGCCACCGGCACAAACCATACTTATTCTCAATCTGCTTGACTTGGGCAGCCACGATGTCTGCTAACGAAAGTTGCAGACATTTGAGTGACTGAAGCAAGGCAAAATGCTGTAGAAATTTCCCCTTGCGATTTGCGGCTAATCCCATGGAAAATAATATAGACAGAGAGGTATTCTCTCTTAAGACTTGCTGGCTTTATATGTAGAATTTGTAGCAAGGAGGTACCAAGCGATACAATTCTATTAAAACGATTCAAGTAGGCTGAGTTGCTTCTGTCTTAATTTCTGACTACGTAAGCTCTCAATGTGTTCGGATTTTCAGTCCGCTCTCAGCTCTCAATTGAGACTGGACTGGGTTTTTTTTTCTCTGGGTGAGACTGGAATCTCTTTTTTTTTCTCAGGGTGGGACTGGAATCTCTTTTTATACCCGGTACTCATAGAGTAGAAGGGTATTATAACTTTGTTCAAACCGAAAATGTATGTAACAGGCAGAAGGAGACACCTGCGACCCCATAAAGTATATATATTCTGGCTCAGGATCAACAGCCGAGTCGATATAGCCATGTCCGTCTGTCCGTCTGTCTGTCCGTGTGAAAATCTAGATCGCAGCTATTATAAGAGCTAGGACAACCAAATTTGGTGACAATATGTGTTATTGCACGCTGATCAAATTTATTTTAGATTTTGGCCACGCCCCCTTCCGCCCCCGCAAATCGAAAAAACATTGATAACAAGTGCAATTTTGATGCCATATTGTTCATCGGTTTACATGATAACTATAGCTAGCCAGATGATCTCTGAAAATTTGGTAACAATCGGATAATAAACACAAGTAATTCAGCTTAACGTTTTCCATAGCTGTAAGCAGCGCTGCCGGCAGCGCTGCTTGCAGCATTGTGCCGAATCGTGTGTGCGTGTACGGTGGTGAAATGGGTTAAGTTGTGGACTGCAAAACGAACAGTACTATTATGCATTTACGGGTTCGAGTCCCGCCCGCATCAAAAATTAAATGTGTGCAAAAATGTTTTTTTATTTTTATATTTTGACTTTGCATAAATATTATAAGTCCATAGCCTTTTACGGTCAAAATATGATTGTAGCCGTTTTTTTGTTCCGCAAATAAATTATGTACAAGCAGCTGGGTAGCGGGTATATTACAGTCGAGCACACTCGACTGTAGCTTTCTTACTTGTTTCTTTAAAGTACGACAAAAATGCATGCATGTTTATTGCGACAACCGATTAGCACATTTTCGCTTTCATGTCACTTTTTGCGTGTAAGCTGCCTTGATTGGGTGTTTAAGTTTATTATTCATTTATTGGGACTAATTATCAAAAATATAAAGTAATAACGGGTAAAGGAAAAGCGTTGGACGATTCTGAAAAAGGCAAAATAAAGTCTTACAGGGAGTGCGGGCACTCTATTCTTCAAATATCAACAAGTAAGGAAAGCTACAGATGAGCGCGTCCGACCGTAAGATACCATTCGACCAACTATATTGATTTTAAATACCCATGATTCGTCACCAGTTATGACCCTTTTGAGTAAATATGGGTCACTGTTGTTATTCAACAGCTCTTGAGCGCTGCTCATGTGACGGCTTGTTTGGTCAAAATTTAGTAAAAAATCGCCGATTGAAATGTCACCTTACTTTTTGAACACACTTCCTATAATCCCTCTTCCTCCTTTACTTATTCTTTTATATCTAGGTAATAAATCCTATGTTTTGAAGTTGGGAATTCAAGATCTATGAAAATACGTTGTCTTCTAAGTTAGCTATGCTCTACCACAATATATCAATCAAATGCCATGTCTTACCTCTCCTGCTCAACCACTCAATTACTTCCGTAGTTTATGATTTTCCCATCAGCCCGTAACTACCTTTGACGTAGAAAAGCTCAATAACCTTTTGGCAGTTAATACCTCTTTAGAATCAAAGCTCAACTACATGCCGGCAGCAGGACACGGACGGCACAACAACAACAACAGCTGGCACTATATTTGGCGCCGTCATAAACAACGTCAGGCATAATCAGGATATGCACTGCGCGACAACCGATTCTATTCTATTTTTCCTTTTATTTTGTATTGTTTTCGCTCTTCTACTCTATGAGTAGCGAGTATAAAAATTTGGTAACAATCGGATAATAAACACAGAAGTTATTCAGCTTAACGTTTTCCATAGCTGTAAGCAGCGCTGCCGGCAGTCGTATATTACAGTCGAGCACACTCGAATGTAGCTTTCTTACTTGTTTTTTTTTATTTTAGATTTTGACTTTGCATAAATATTGTAAGTCCATAGCCTTTTACGGTCAAAATACGATTGTAGCCGTTTTTTTTTTTGTTCCCCAAATAAATGATGTACAAGCAGCTGGGTAGCGGGTATATTACAGTCGAGCACACTTGAATGTAGCTTTCTTACTTGTTAGAGATCATCTGGCTAGCTATAGTTATCATGTGAACCAAAAATGAACAATATGGCATCAAAATTGTGCTTGTAATCAATTTTTTTGATATACAGGGGCAAAATAAACTTGATCGGCGTGCAATAACAACACATTTTGTTACCAAATTTGGTAGTCCTAAGTCTTATAATAGCTAAGATCTAGAGGTTCAGAGGTAATTTTTTTTTCGATTTACGGGGGCGGAAGGGGGCGTGGCCAAAATCCAAAATAAATTTAATCAGCGTGCAATAATTACACATATTGTCACCAAATTTGGTAGTCCTAGCTCTTATAATAGCTGAGATCTGAGATTTTCACACGGACAGACAGACGGACATGGCTATATCGACTCGGCTGTTGATCCTGAGCCAGAATATAAATAAACTTTATGAGGTCGGAGGTGTCTCCTTCTGCCTGTTACATACATTTTCGGTTTGAACAAAGTTATAATACCCTTCTACTCTATGAGTAGCGGGTATAAAAAGTTTTTTCACACACTTCATCTTTGGGCGGGACTCGAACCCGCAAATGCATAATAGTACTGTTCGTTTTGCAGTCCTTCACTTAATCCATTTGACCACAGATGCCGGCAGCACTGCTTACAGCTATGGAAAACATTGAGTTGAATAAATTTTGTGTTTATTATCCCATAGTTAACAAATTTTCAGAGATTATCTGGCTAGCTATAGTCATCATATAAACCGAAAATGAACAATATGGCATGAAAATAGCGCTTGTAATCGATTTTTGTCGATTTACGGGGCGAAAAGTGGCGTACTTAAAATCCTAAATAAACTTGATCAGCTTGCAATAATAACACATATTGTCAGCAAATTTGGTAGTCCTAGCTTTCATAATAGCTGAGATCTAGATTTGCATACGGACAGACAGACGGACGGACGGACAGACAGACATGACTCAATCGACTCGGCTGTTGATCCTGAGCCAGAATATATATATGACGGGAAGTTAACTGTTTCGGGGTCCTCTGTTGCCGCGTTCCGCCCGCGAGTCGTACACTTCCTCGGTTGCGACATATTCACGCGTCTGCTTTCTCAGAGTTTTCAAACAAAAGTGCCTCGTGTACATTTCAACATCGCTCCATCTCGCTTGATACATGCTGGTCCGAACTCACCACAGGACAAGCATTTGTCTCACTCTAACGCATCGTCGAACCGAGGCTATGTAGAACAGAGCAAAATCCGTCAAACTCGCATAACGGAACTCAGCGAACCGCGATCAAAAAGAAACGAAGACAAGAACAGCTCGATACGAATTTTATTTATTAGAGGTGACATGTTTATTAGAGATGGAACATAGAAAATAAAAATAAGACTAATAATGATGCGACACGGCCTTCCTGACCAGCACACGTCCTCGTGTGTAATATAAGTTTCAAAATTAAACAAGCTTAATCTAGAAAGATAACATTAAACGTAATTCAGAGTATTAATAAAGGTTCTCCTTTTTTTTTTTTTTTTTTAATTTTATTTTTCATGTTATCGACCAACTCGAGTGACAGAAGTACCAAGAAGATCGTTTGTTATTATTAGCAACACACTAGGACAATTCAACCTGCCACGCCGCCAGTCACCAGACATCAAATAAGTCAACACAGTAACACGTGTACCTACTAGCACTGGCAACTTGGCGACGTTGCATGTGTCCCCAATCTCGCATTGAAATCCATCAATGCCTCTCATTCACTTGAGTCTTCAAACAACTCAGTAACTTTCCGCTCACATTGGCATCCACCGACGGATTTCTAACGTCTCTTTCAACGTTTTCATCCACATTGGCATCCACCAACGGATTTCTAACGTCTCTTTCAACGTTTTCATCCACATTGGAATCCACCAACGGATTTCTAACGTCTCTTTCAACGTTTTCATCCACATTGGAATCCACCAAGGGATTTCTAACGTCTCTTTCAACGTTTTCATGATCGTCACATAGATCTAACTCTTTGGGGATCTCCTCTGTTGGCATACTGCGCAAAGCTTCATGTGGGTACTTATAAGTCCGCTTATTAGTTAAAGATTTTAAAATATAACGATCTCCCTCAAGTACCTCTGTCACAAGGAAAGGTCCTTTATACTTTTGGTCTAATTTTGTTTGGTGCCTTTCTTCGTTCTTAAGTAAAACATAATCGCCAACACTAAAGTTATCAAATTTGGCTTTGTGCTTATCGAATCTAGTTTTTTCATACAAGGCGTTCTTTTTAATGTTTTCTCTCGCGATATTTCTTATAATATTTACATCGACTTTATTAACTTGTTCACATATTGGTAACATATTAAATGGTCTACATTCTTTTCCGATTAGTAATTCAAGAGGACTGGCTTTCGTTATGCGATTTGTAGTACAATTTATAGCTAGTTGTATCTCTCCTAAGGCATCTTGCCAAGAACGATGGCTGCTCTCTACCGCCGTAAGCATGCGTTTAAGCACACTCATAACGCGTTCTACCTGTCCATTGGCACGACTAGCCCCTGTTGCAATTAAGTGTAGTTGAATTTTTTGCATGGAACAAAATTCACTGAAACAAGAGCCTGTAAAGCATTTACCCTGATCTGCAATGATTCGTGTTGGTACACCGAATACGGAAATTGAAGCCTTCAAGGCGTCTATACAACTTTCACTATTAATGGTTACCGTGTGGTGCAAAGAAACAAACTTTGTAAACGCGTCAATCAGAACGATAATATATTCCTTTTGATCCCTCTTGCCGCTTAATTTTCCCGTAATATCTATATGGATCGTGTGCCATGGAATTTCTACTTTTGGTATGGGGTGGAGTTCGATTGGCAATTTTCCTGACGGAGGCTTAGTTAACTTACACGTAATGCAATTATCAACGAACTTACGAACATATTTGGCCATGTTCTCAAACCAGTAAAATTCGTACATTTTGTCTAAAGTCTTTTCCCACCCAAGATGTACAACTGCTTCATGGACATGGTTCACTACTGACCATCTGAATGATCTGGGGACAACTGGCAGGCAACGAGTTTTACCGTTCCTTTGAATTTTGCGAAAAAGCATTTTCGAGCGTATTTCATAACTTTTTGCCAAGCTCTCACCCAATTCATTGTTCTGTATTTTAACAACAATCGTGGAAATCTCTGAATCCTTTTGTTGTTCTGCAAGTAACCAGTTGTCCGTTATTTTAGCCAATAGAACATGTTTTTCTTCCTCACCAGTAATAACCCGAGCAGTTGGCAGTGGATTGCGTGACAAGAAATCAACATGTGCCATTTTGGCACCAGGTCTATATTCTATGTCAAAGTCGAAGGACTGCATATATGCCCACCAACGGTGTACTCTCGGCGTTAGTTCAGTCTTGTTGCGAGTAGCTTTTAGGGAATTACAGTCTGTAAAAACAACAAATCGTCGCCCATGTAAATAGTGACGAAAGTGTCTCATGGAGTTATACACAGCTAAAGTTTCAAGCTCGTACGAATGATATCGAGATTCCGTCAAGGATGTTTGTTTGCTGTAATACTCAACTACACGACGTTTATTATCTATTTTGTGGAGTAGAATTGCTCCGTAGCCATCCATACTGGCATCTGTATGCAGTTCAATGGGATGCCGAGGATCGAAGATAACAAGGACGGGCTCATTTGTAAGCAATTTAGTGACTTTTTGACGAATTTGTTCGTGTTCAAGTTTCCATTCAAATATTTTGTTTTTGCAGGTCAGTCTATATAAGGGTTTCATGATTTCTGAAAACTTTGGCACAAACTGCCTAAAATAAGAGGCTAGGCCAATAAATTGTCTTACTTGGGTAACAGACTGCGGAGGCGGTAAAGCGACTAATGCTTTTATCTTAGATGGATTTGGTCTTATTTCGCCCTCTTTTACCACAAACCCCAGATATTCAACGCAAGATTTCAGGAATGAACATTTTCCGATATTAAAAGAAAACCCAGCCTGCGATAATATTTTCAAAACTGTCCTTAACCTTACAAAAGCTTCTTCTTTTGTTTCTGCGATAATCATTATATCGTCCATATAAACGATAACGTAAGAATGGGCAAGCTCACCCAAAGCTTTCATAACTGCACGCTGGAACACGGATGGGGCATTCTTTAACCCGAAGGGCATAGTTAGAAATTCGAATTGGCCGTCAGGTGTCACAAAAGCCGTGCGTTCAATTGAATTTGCGTGAATAGGTATCTGATGAAACCCGCTGGCCATATCCAAGCAACTAAAGAAACTTGCTCCACGCAACCTAGATATTTGGTCACTAATTAGTGGTAAGGGATATTTTTCTGCAACTGTGTTTGTATTTAGTTCGCGGTAATCCACGCAAAGACGATCAGAACCATTTTTCTTTTTAACGAGTAAAACTGGACTGGCGAACGGTGAGCTGCTAGGACGGATAATGTTAGCTAACAGCAGCTCATTAACCTTGTTTCGGACAATTTGTTTTTCCTCTATACTAAGTCGGTACGGTCGTCTGTGTACAGTTTTTATTGGATCGATTAAGCGTACTTCTAATTCGCCAGTTGTAACACGATTTTTGGGAAAACCGTCTATAAATGAGTCACAGAATTCATTCAAAAGATTTACCAAGATTTTCCTATCCTCGCCACACAATTCGGTATTAACATTTTCAAGATTAAAACTACTACTCAAAGCAGATAGGGTTTGCACAGACCTTGTTTTACATAACTCTATTTTATCTATTGTTATAGTAGCACTAAATCCCTGACTTAAAATTTCGCGTCCAATTATAATATTATAATTAATGCAATCATTAAGAATTACGTGAAAAAGCACTTCGAGACAGTAACCACTTATTGTTACGTTTGACAAAATTTGTAATGTACTAGTAACAGTATTATTTCCGATACCCTTTAAAACTACAATGTTGTTAATTCGTGTGCCCGAGAGTTGGGTGGACACAGATTCTCTTACAAGTGAGCATTCGGCTCCAGAGTCGAAATAAAATGGATACGACTCACCCGATGATATCAATGTCCCAATTGGCTCGACTACGTGACACACGTTGACACGCTTCTCGTCGGCTTTAGTTTGGTTTGACAACGATTGTCTTGCAGGGCAAGCTGACGCTATATGCCCCTGGTTCCCACATCTATAGCAAGTAATTGACCCAGGTTTAGAGTCAGATAAGCGCCCAATACTCGAACTAGATCCTTGTTGATTCTTTAAGTTGTTTTTCACGGAGCGGCAGTCAGCTATCTTGTGGCCAATTTTTCCACAAAAGTGGCACTTAACATTTGGGTGTAGGCGAGCTCTTTTGCTGGTAGAATTTTCTGGAACGGGATGGTCCTTCCTCTTGCCATACGAAAACGCTCTTAGCTCGTTCTGCAACTCGTTGCGTGTTTTGACAGTAGTTGTGAACACAGTGCGTTGCAGCCTACCATCTATATTTGCAGCATGTGCCAGGGCAACAGACACTGCAATTTCTTCTGCGGTCATGGACTTCCATTTTGCCATAAGTGTTGTTATTAATCGGCTACCATACAGCGCAAGACATTCGCCGTCGTTTGGCCGCCCGTTTAATACATTAAAGACTGTTGCTGCTGGCGTCTCATTGCCTTCATACTGCTGAAGGAACATTTCTTGGAATTGGCTCCAAGTCATTCCGGCGAAACAAATTTGTGACAGCCAATTAGAAGCACTGCCCTCCAATGATTTGGTTAAGGCCATGAGCAAAGCACTGCCATCCAGAGGATTTTCTCCTACAATAAGGCCACTGTAGAGCACCAAGTGGCTGCACTTGAACCGGCGGACTCAGGGTTGAACTTGGGTAGTACAACTACTTGTGTAGTCTGCGAGCCCCTCACGGCATTCACAATTTCCAATAGATTACGATGCTGCATTTCCAAAATTGTGGACAGGCGATCATCAGTGATGGCTTGGGGCTGAGGCGATCCCACTTCTGATGACGGGAAGTTAACTGTTTCGGGGTCCTCTGTTGCCGCGTTCCGCCCGCGAGTCGTACACTTCCTCGGTTGCGACATATTCACGCGTCTGCTTTCTCAGAGTTTTCAAACAAAAGTGCCTCGTGTACATTTCAACATCGCTCCATCTCGCTTGATACATGCTGGTCCGAACTCACCACAGGACAAGCATTTGTCTCACTCTAACGCATCGTCGAACCGAGGCTATGTAGAACAGAGCAAAATCCGTCAAACTCGCATAACGGAACTCAGCGAACCGCGATCAAAAAGAAACGAAGACAAGAACAGCTCGATACGAATTTTATTTATTAGAGGTGACATGTTTATTAGAGATGGAACATAGAAAATAAAAATAAGACTAATAAAATTGATGATAAATATATTTTTTTTTTTTTTTTTTTTTTTTTATTTTTTCTTATTTTTTTTATTATTACTTTTTTTTTTAATTATTTTGATTGAAAAAAAATGTAATTTTGTTTTATAGGGGAGAGGGGGGGAGAAAGAGGAAGGGGGGAAGAGCTTTTACAACCCACAAACAAAGGTTTTTTCTTTGGTTGGGGAAGCATTATTTTTTAGGAAAAAAAAATATAGTTCTCTCCGCGCGAGGAAAAAATTTATGGTGAATAAATATAGTTATTAAAACATTTGCCAAGCGGTGATGTGAGATAGTTAGTTTCCCTACTTATAAATATGTTTCTTCAGAGAAATCTACAAAAATGAAAAACTTCCCTATCAATTCTTAATTAATTGTCATCTCAAATCAAGTGCCATCTCTAGTTATTTGCCAACTAACTTCACTTTGTCATCCCTAGTTTGCTGCATCATTTTCTTTCGTGTCACACTCGCTTTATCCCACCCTGGTCACCCATCTCTAGAAACACAAAATTTTACTTTTATTGTGGAATAATTTTATTAGCATACGTGCTAATCGTGATTTGTGGCCAATATTGCTGTCTTGGTCAACGTACAAATTTATTGATTAAGTTTTCATGTGCGTTAAATTAATACGAGTCGGCAGAACTGGAAAATAATTCTCGAAACTTAGTTATCGAAGCGTAACTCTTCCTCTCTCTCTCTTTATTTAAGCCACAAGTTGGCAAAGTCAACACGCCAAATCAAGAGAAGCTTACAACGAAACGTATTCCATAGCGCATGTCCTTGAGTATGATACCTAGACGCTTGGGTAGTTTGGAGCGCAGTTCAGCTGAGAGCGGAGTTAAGTTTCTCCAGGAAATGTTGGCATTAAAAAAAGGAAAGAAACGAGAGCCGGAAATGGCTCAAAAAATGGGATATTTTAAAAAAGTAAGGTTATTTAACTTAGAGTTTAGTAAGGCTGTCATTGAAATTCGCAAAAAAAATCTAGATCTTTTCATTTTTAAAATATTCTAAATATATTTAGATCTTCTCAATTCTTCTTGAAGTAATCGATATATTTTTGATTCATTTTATATTCTTGAAAATCTTATGATTTTCCAAATTACGAATATATTAAACGTAGTCTATTTACTTTCAGATTATGAGATGTTTTTAATTTCTGAATCAGAATCTATAGGCACAACTGCATGAACGCATCTCGAAGCGACTCTTTTAGCTCGTTAGCCAAGTCCATAGCCCGGAATAAGGCTTAGATGGCATAGCAAAAGGCCTTTCTCCCAGCAGCAATTGTATTTGCATCAATCCATAGAGAAATAGCGATGCATCGCGCAACTCCTTCAGCACCGTCGCACAGTTACGCCTTTTGCCAATCGAAGTAGCATAAATCACTTCTGTGATGAGCGAACTGAGAATGAATGACGGATGTATCTCAACGAGAATTCTCCAAGGATTTCAAAAATTCACCAATTGTTTAAATTGGTTAAGCCAGTTAAGTTAAAAAGATAGAGGCCTGCAAAGTTGACCGATTATAATGGGTCAATAAAAAACACAATTTTCGGAATTTTTATACCCGCTACTACATAGAGTAGAACGGTATTATAACTTTGTTCAAACCGAAAATGTATGTAACAGGCAGAAGGATACGTCTCAGACCCCATAAAGAATATATATATATTATGGTGGCAATACCTGATATTATTGCAAGCTGATCAAGTGTATTTGGATTTTGACCACGCCCCCTTCCGTCCCCGTAAATCGAAAAAATTTATTAGAAGCGCAATTTTGAATCCATATTGTTCTTTTTCGGGTTATATGATAACTAAACCTAGCTAAGTGATCTCTAAAAAAATATTTAACTCAACGGCAGAGCTGCCTGCGGTATTGCGCCGAATAAAAAAAAAACTGCAAAACCTTTTTTATTATTTCAGATTTTTACTTTACATCAAAATTGTAAGTACATGGCCTTTTATGGTTAAAATATTATTGTAGCCGTTCTTTATTACAAAAATTACTCTTTTTTATATTGTCATATTATGTTCTTTGATCCAATATACGACGGCTAGAGGAAAAAATTGTAAAATGCCAAGGCTGTATAGGGTGCACATTGTAAGTACCTCGTTATTTTATGACGTGTATTCTCTTAACTTAAAAGCTATCTTTATGAAACTCAGCACCCATACTTTTTATAGTTTCACGATCTATATACGTATACACGATCTATATGCATACATATTCAGAGATCATCTGGCTAGCTATAGTTATCATGTAAACCGCAAATGAACAATATGGCATCAAAATTGCGCTTGTAATCAAAGTTTTTTCGATTTACGGGGGCGGAAGAGGGCGTGGCCAAAATCCAAAATAAACTTGATCAGCGTGCAATAATAATAACACATATTGTCACCAAATTTGGTAGTCCTAGCTCTTATAATAGCTGAGATCTACATTTTCACACGGACAGACAGACGGACATGACTCAATCGACTCGGCTGTTGATCCTGAGCCAGAATATATATATATACCTTATTGTTATTATTATTTGCCATGACTCCTTCTGCACAAACTTAGTACACCATTTCTGACCATTTTCAATGGTATGAAAACCAGTTGAATGTTGTCAAGCCGTAGAGCACGAGGAAAAGGAAGGAGTAGGTAGCTCTTATGCCACCCACAAACAGCTGTTTTCTCTGTGCTTGAGTAGCCATAAGTTTTAGGGATGAAAACAGGGCCCTGCTAAATATGACTACAGTTCTCACTGCGCGAGGATTATATTTATAGCGAATGAATATAGTTATGAAAACATTTGCCAAGCGGTGATGTGAGATAGTTAGTTTCCCTACTTATAAATATGTTTCTTCAGAGAAATCTACAAAAATGAAAAACTTCCCTATCAATTCTTAATTAATTGTCATCTCAAATCAAGTGCCATCTCTAGTTATTTGCCAACTAACTTCACTTTGTCATCCCTAGTTTGCTGCATCATTTTCTTTCGTGTCACACTCGCTTTATCCCACCCTGGTCACCCATCTCTAGAAACACAAAATTTTACTTTTATTGTGGAATAATTTTATTAGCATACGTGCTAATCGTGATTTGTGGCCAATATTGCTGTCTTGGTCAACGTACAAATTTATTGATTAAGTTTTCATGTGCGTTAAATTAATACGAGTCGGCAGAACTGGAAAATAATTCTCGAAACTTAGTTATCGAAGCGTAACTCTTCCTCTCTCTCTTTATTTAAGCCACAAGTTGGCAAAGTCAAAACGCCAAATCAAGAGAAGCATACAACGAAACGTATTCCCTAGCGCATGTCCTTGAGTATGATACCTAGACGCTTGGGTAGTTTGGAGCGCAGTTCAGCTGAGAGGGGAGTTAAGTTTCTCCAGGAAATGTTGGCATTAAAAAAAGGAAAGAAAAGAGAGCCAGAAATGGCTCAGGAAATGGGATATTTTAAAAAAGTAAGGTTATTCAACTTAGAGTTTAGTAAGGCTGTCATTGAAATTCGCAAAAAAATCTAGATTATTTCATTTTTAAAATATTCTAAATATATTTAGATCTTCTCAATTCTTCTTGAAGTAATCGATATATTTTTGATTCATTTTATATTCTTGAAAATCTTATGATTTCCCAAATTACGAATATATTAAACGTAGTCTATTTACTTTCAGATTATGAGATATTTTTAATTTCTGAATCAGAATCTATAGGCACAACTGATGAACGCATCTCGAAGCGACTCTTTTTCCAAAACGCCTTTCTCCCAGCAGCAATTGTATTTGCATCAATCCATAGAGAAATAGCGATGCATCGCGCAACTCCTTCAGCACTGTCGCACAGTTACGCCTTTTGCCAATCGAAGTAGCATAAATCACTTCTGTGATGAGCGAACTGAGAATGAATGACGGATGTATCTCAACGAGAATTCTCCAAGGATTTCAAAAATGCACCAATTGTTTAAATTGGTTAAGCCGGTTAAGTTAAAAAGATATAGGCCTGCAAAGTTGACCGATTTTAATGGGTCAATAAAAAACTACTACATAGAGTAGAACGGTATTATAACTTTGTTCATACGTCTCAGACCCCATAAAGAATATATATATATAAAGAATATATGGTGGCAATACCTGATATTATTGCAAGCTGATCAAGTGTATTTGGATTTTGACCACGCCCCCTTCCGTCCCCGTTTATTCGAGTGTGCTCGACTGTAATATACCCGCCACCCAGCTGCTCGTAAATCATTTATTTGTGGAACAAAAAAAAAACGGCTACAATCATATTTTGACCATAAAAGGCTATGGACTTACAATATATATTACAAATAAAAAAAAACATTTTTGCACACATTTAGTTTTTGATTCGCGCGGGACTCGAACCCGTAAATGCATAATAGTACTGTTCGTTTTGCAGTCAACAACCTAACCCATTTCACCACCGTACACGCACACACGATTCGGTACAATGCCGGCAGCACTGCTTACAGCTATGGAAAACGTTAAGCTGAATAACTTCTGTGTTTATTATCCGATCGTGGCCAAAATCCAAAATAAACTTGATCAGCGTGCAATAATAATAACACATATTGTCACCAAATTTGATAGTCCTAGCTCTTATAATAGCTGAGATCTGAATTTTCACACGGACAGACAGACGGACATGGCTATATCGACTCGGCTGTTGATCCTGAACCAGAATATATATACTTTATGGGGTCGGAGGTGTCTCCTTCTACTTACAGCTATGGAAAACGTTGAGTGGAATAACTTCTGTGTTTATTATCTCATGGTTAACAATTTTTCAGAGATTATCTGGCTAGCTATAGTCATCATATAAACCGAAAATGAACAACATGGCATGAAAATAGCGCTTGTAATCGATTTTTGTCGATTAACGGGGCGAAAAGTGGCATACTTAAAATCCTAAATAAACTTGATCAGCTTGCAATAATAACACATATTGTCACCAAATTTGGTAGTCCTAGCTTTCATAATAGCTGAGATCTAGATTTTCATACGGACAGTCAGACGGACGGACGGACAGACATACATGACTCAATCGACTCGGCTGTTGATCCTGAGCCAGAATATATATATATATACCTTATTGTTATTATTATTTGCCATGACTCCTTCTGCACAAACTTAGTACACCATTTCGGACCATTTTCAATGGTAGGAAAACCAGGTGAATGTTGTCAAGCCGTAGAGCACGAGGAAAAGGAAGGAGTTTCCTCTGAGCTTGAGTAGCCATAACTTTTAGGGATGAAAACAGGGCCCTGCTAAATATGACTACAGTTCTCACTGCGCGAGGATTATATTTATGGCGAATGAATATAGTTATGAAAACATTTGCCAAGCGGTGATGTGAGATAGTTAGTTTCCCTACTTATAAATATGTTTCTTCAGAGAAATCTACAAAAATGAAAAACTTCCCTATCAATTCTTAATTAATTGTCATCTCAAATCAAGTGCCATCTCTAGTTATTTGCCAACTAACTTCACTTTGTCATCCCTAGTTTGCTGCATCATTTTCTTTCGTGTCACACTCGCTTTATCCCACCCTGGTCACCCATCTCTAGAAACACAAAATTTTACTTTTATTGTGGAATAATTTTATTAGCATACGTGCTAATCGTGATTTGTGGCCAATATTGCTGTCTTGGTCAACGTACAAATTTATTGATTAAGTTTTCATGTGCGTTAAATTAATACGAGTCGGCAGAACTGGAAAATAATTCTCGAAACTTAGTTATCGAAGCGTAACTCTTCCTCTCTCTCTCTTTATTTAAGCCACAAGTTGGCAAAGTCAACACGCCAAATCAAGAGAAGCTTACAACGAAACGTATTCCATAGCGCATGTCCTTGAGTATGATACCTAGACGCTTGGGTAGTTTGGAGCGCAGTTCAGCTGAGAGCGGAGTTAAGTTTCTCCAGGAAATGTTGGCATTAAAAAAGGAAAGAAACGAGAGCCGGAAATGGCTCAAAAAATGGGATATTTTAAAAAAGTAAGGTTATTTAACTTAGAGTTTAGTAAGGCTGTCATTGAAATTCGCAAAAAAAAAAATCTAGATCTTTTCATTTTTAAAATATTCTAAATATATTTAGATCTTCTCAATTCTTCTTGAAGTAATCGATATATTTTTGATTCATTTTATATTCTTGAAAATCTTATGATTTTCCAAATTACGAATATATTAAACGTAGTCTATTTACTTTCAGATTATGAGATGTTTTTAATTTCTGAATCAGAATCTATAGGCACAACTGCATGAACGCATCTCGAAGCGACTCTTTTAGCTCGTTAGCCAAGTCCATAGCCCGGAATAAGGCTTAGATGGCATAGCAAAAGGCCTTTCTCCCAGCAGCAATTGTATTTGCATCAATCCATAGAGAAATAGCGATGCATCGCGCAACTCCTTCAGCACCGTCGCACAGTTACGCCTTTTGCCAATCGAAGTAGCATAAATCACTTCTGTGATGAGCGAACTGAGAATGAATGACGGATGTATCTCAACGAGAATTCTCCAAGGATTTCAAAAATTCACCAATTGTTTAAATTGGTTAAGCCAGTTAAGTTAAAAAGATAGAGGCCTGCAAAGTTGACCGATTATAATGGGTCAATAAAAAACACAATTTTCGGAATTTTTATACCCGCTACTACATAGAGTAGAACGGTATTATAACTTTGTTCAAACCGAAAATGTATGTAACAGGCAGAAGGATACGTCTCAGACCCCATAAAGAATATATATATATTATGGTGGCAATACCTGATATTATTGCAAGCTGATCAAGTGTATTTGGATTTTGACCACGCCCCCTTCCGTCCCCGTAAATAAAAAAAAAAAAACTGCAAAACCTTTTTATTATTTCAGATTTTTACTTTACATCAAAATTGTAAGTACATGGCCTTTTATGGTTAAAATATTATTGTAGCCGTTCTTTATTACAAAAATTACTCTTTTTTATATTGTCATATTATGTTCTTTGATCCAATATACGACGGCTAGAGGAAAAAATTGTAAAATGCCAAGGCTGTATAGGGTGCACATTGTAAGTACCTCGTTATTTTATGACGTGTATTCTCTTAACTTAAAAGCTATCTTTATGAAACTCAGCACCCATACTTTTTATAGTTTCACGATCTATATACGTATACACGATCTATATGCATACATATTCAGAGATCATCTGGCTAGCTATAGTTATCATGTAAACCGCAAATGAACAATATGGCATCAAAATTGCGCTTGTAATCAAAGTTTTTTCGATTTACGGGGGCGGAAGGGGGCGTGGCCAAAATCCAAAATAAACTTGATCACCGTGCAATAATAATAACACATATTGTCACCAAATTTGGTAGTCCTAGCTCTTATAATAGCTGAGATCTACATTTTCACACGGACAGACAGACGGACATGACTCAATCGACTCGGCTGTTGATCCTGAGCCAGAATATATATATATACCTTATTGTTATTATTATTTGCCATGACTCCTTCTGCACAAACTTAGTACACCATTTCTGACCATTTTCAATGGTATGAAAACCAGTTGAATGTTGTCAAGCCGTAGAGCACGAGGAAAAGGAAGGAGTAGGTAGCTCTTATGCCACCCACAAACAGCTGTTTTCTCTGTGCTTGAGTAGCCATAAGTTTTAGGGATGAAAACAGGGCCCTGCTAAATATGACTACAGTTCTCACTGCGCGAGGATTATATTTATGGCGAATGAATATAGTTATGAAAACATTTGCCAAGCGGTGATGTGAGATAGTTAGTTTCCCTACTTATAAATATGTTTCTTCAGAGAAATCTACAAAAATGAAAAACTTCCCTATCAATTCTTAATTAATTGTCATCTCAAATCAAGTGCCATCTCTAGTTATTTGCCAACTAACTTCACTTTGTCATCCCTAGTTTGCTGCATCATTTTCTTTCGTGTCACACTCGCTTTATCCCACCCTGGTCACCCATCTCTAGAAACACAAAATTTTACTTTTATTGTGGAATAATTTTATTAGCATACGTGCTAATCGTGATTTGTGGCCAATATTGCTGTCTTGGTCAACGTACAAATTTATTGATTAAGTTTTCATGTGCGTTAAATTAATACGAGTCGGCAGAACTGGAAAATAATTCTCGAAACTTAGTTATCGAAGCGTAACTCTTCCTCTCTCTCTTTATTTAAGCCACAAGTTGGCAAAGTCAAAACGCCAAATCAAGAGAAGCATACAACGAAACGTATTCCCTAGCGCATGTCCTTGAGTATGATACCTAGACGCTTGGGTAGTTTGGAGCGCAGTTCAGCTGAGAGGGGAGTTAAGTTTCTCCAGGAAATGTTGGCATTAAAAAAAGGAAGAAAAGAGAGCCAGAAATGGCTCAGGAAATGGGATATTTTAAAAAAAGTAAGGTTATTCAACTTAGAGTTTAGTAAGGCTGTCATTGAAATTTGCAAAAAAAATCTAGATTATTTCATTTTTAAAATATTCTAAATATATTTAGATCTTCTCAATTCTTCTTGAAGTAATCGATATATTTTTGATTCATTTTATATTCTTGAAAATCTTATGATTTCCCAAATTACGAATATATTAAACGTAGTCTATTTACTTTCAGATTATGAGATATTTTTAATTTCTGAATCAGAATCTATAGGCACAACTGATGAACGCATCTCGAAGCGACTCTTTTCCAAAACGCCTTTCTCCCAGCAGCAATTGTATTTGCATCAATCCATAGAGAAATAGCGATGCATCGCGCAACTCCTTCAGCACTGTCGCACAGTTACGCCTTTGCCAATCGAAGTAGCATAAATCACTTCTGTGATGAGCGAACTGAGAATGAATGACGGATGTATCTCAACGAGAATTCTCCAAGGATTTCAAAAAATGCACCAATTGTTTAAATTGGTTAAGCCGGTTAAGTTAAAAAGATATAGGCCTGCAAAGTTGACCGATTTTAATGGGTCAATAAAAAACTACTACATAGAGTAGAACGGTATTATAACTTTGTTCATACGTCTCAGACCCCATAAAGAATATATATATATAAAGAATATATGGTGGCAATACCTGATATTATTGCAAGCTGATCAAGTGTATTTGGATTTTGACCACGCCCCTTCCGTGGTCGACTCGACTGTAATATACCCGCCACCCAGCTGCTCGTAAATCATTTATTTGTGGAACAAAAAAAAACGGCTACAATCATATTTTGACCATAAAAGGCTATGGACTTACAATATATATTACAAATAAAAAAAACATTTTTGCACACATTTAGTTTTTTGATTCGCGCGGGACTCGAACCCGTAAATGCATAATAGTACTGTTCGTTTTGCAGTCAACAACCTAACCCATTTCACCACCGTACACGCACACACGATTCGGTACAATGCCGGCAGCGCTGCTTACAGCTATGGAAAACGTTAAGCTGAATAACTTCTGTGTTTATTATCCGATCGTGGCCAAAATCCAAAATAAACTTGATCAGCGTGCAATAATAATAACACATATTGTCACCAAATTTGATAGTCCTAGCTCTTATAATAGCTGAGATCTGAATTTTCACACGGACAGACAGACGGACATGGCTATATCGACTCGGCTGTTGATCCTGAACCAGAATATATATACTTTATGGGGTCGGAGGTGTCTCCTTCTACTTACAGCTATGGAAAACGTTGAGTGGAATAACTTCTGTGTTTATTATCTCATGGTTAACAATTTTTCAGAGATTATCTGGCTAGCTATAGTCATCATATAAACCGAAAATGAACAACATGGCATGAAAATAGCGCTTGTAATCGATTTTTGTCGATTAACGGGGCGAAAAGTGGCATACTTAAAATCCTAAATAAACTTGATCAGCTTGCAATAATAACACATATTGTCACCAAATTTGGTAGTCCTAGCTTTCATAATAGCTGAGATCTAGATTTTCATACGGACAGTCAGACGGACGGACGGACAGACATACATGACTCAATCGACTCGGCTGTTGATCCTGAGACAGAATATATATATATATACCTTATTGTTATTATTATTTGCCATGACTCCTTCTGCACAAACTTAGTACACCATTTCGGACCATTTTCAATGGTATGAAAACCAGGTGAATGTTGTCAAGCCGTAGAGCACGAGGAAAAGGAAGGGAGTTTCCTCTGAGCTTGAGTAGCCATAACTTTTAGGGATGAAAACAGGGCCCTGCTAAATATGACTACAGTTCTCACTGCGCGAGGATTATATTTATGGCGAATGAATATAGTTATGAAAACATTTGCCAAGCGGTGATGTGAGATAGTTAGTTTCCCTACTTATAAATATGTTTCTTCAGAGAAATCTACAAAAATGAAAAACTTCCCTATCAATTCTTAATTAATTGTCATCTCAAATCAAGTGCCATCTCTAGTTATTTGCCAACTAACTTCACTTTGTCATCCCTAGTTTGCTGCATCATTTTCTTTCGTTTCACACTCGCTTTATCCCACCCTGGTCACCCATCTCTAGAAACACAAAATTTTACTTTTATTGTGGAATAATTTTATTAGCATACGTGCTAATCGTGATTTGTGGCCAATATTGCTGTCTTGGTCAACGTACAAATTTATTGATTAAGTTTTCATGTGCGTTAAATTAATACGAGTCGGCAGAACTGGAAAATAATTCTCGAAACTTAGTTATCGAAGCGTAACTCTTCCTCTCTCTCTCTTTATTTAAGCCACAAGTTGGCAAAGTCAAAACGCCAAATCAAGAGAAGCATACAACGAAACGTATTCCCTAGCGCATGTCCTTGAGTATGATACCTAGACGCTTGGGTAGTTTGGAGCGCAGTTCAGCTGAGAGCGGAGTTAAGTTTCTCCAGGAAATGTTGGCATTAAAAAAAGGGAAGAAAAAGAGAGCCAGAAATGGCTCAGGAAATGGGATATTTTAAAAAAGTAAGGTTATTTAACTTAAAGTTTAGTAAGGCTGTCATTAAAATTCGCAAAAAAAAATCTAGATCATTTCATTTTTAAAATATTCTAAATATATTTAGATCTTCTCAATTCTTCTTGAAGTAATCGATATATTTTTTGATTCATTTTATATTCTTGAAAATCTTATGATTTCCCAAATTACGAATATATTAAACGTAGTCTATTTACTTTCAGATTATGAGATGTTTTTAATTTCTGAATCAGAATCTATAGGCACAACTGCATGAACGCATCTCGAAGCGACTCTTTTAGCTCGTTAGCCAAGTCCATAGCCCGGAATAAGGCTTAGATGGCATAGCAAAAGGCCTTTCTCCCAGCAGCAATTGTATTTGCATCAATCCATAGAGAAATAGCGATGCATCGCGCAACTCCTTCAGCACCGTCGCACAGTTACGCCTTTTGCCAATCGAAGTAGCATAAATCACTTCTGTGATGAGCGAACTGAGAATGAATGACGGATGTATCTCAACGAGAATTCTCCAAGGATTTCAAAAATTCACCAATTGTTTAAATTGGTTAAGCCAGTTAAGTTAAAAAGATAGAGGCCTGCAAAGTTGACCGATTATAATGGGTCAATAAAAAACACAATTTTCGGAATTTTTATACCCGCTACTACATAGAGTAGAACGGTATTATAACTTTGTTCAAACCGAAAATGTATGTAACAGGCAGAAGGATACGTCTCAGACCCCATAAAGAATATATATATATTATGGTGGCAATACCTGATATTATTGCAAGCTGATCAAGTGTATTTGTTTTGACCACGCCCCCTTCCGTCCCCGTAAATCGAAAAAATTTATTAGAAAGCGCAATTTTAAATCCATATTGTTCTTTTTCGGGTTATATGATAACTAAACCTAGCTAAGTGATCTCTAAAAAATATTTAACTCAACGGCAGAGCTGCCTGCGGTATTGCGCCGAATAAAAAAAAACAAGAAAACCTTTTTTTATTATTTCAGATTTTTACTTTACATCAAAATTGTAAGTACATGGCCTTTTATGGTTAAAATATTATTGTAGCCGTTCTTTATTACAAAAATTACTCTTTTTATATTGTCATATTATGTTCTTTGATCCAATATACGACGGCTAGAGGAAAAATTGTAAAATGCCAAGGCTGTATAGGGTGCATATTGTAAGTACCTCGTTATTTTATGACGTGTATTCTCTTAACTTAAAAGCTATCTTTATGAAACTCAGCACCCATACTTTTTATAGTTTCACGATCTATATACGTATACACGATCTATATGCATACATATTCAGAGATCATCTGGCTAGCTATAGTTATCATGTAAACCGCAAATGAACAATATGGCATCAAAAATTGCGCTTGTAATCAAAGTTTTTTCGATTTACGGGGGCGGAAGGGGGCGTGGCCAAAATCCAAAATAAACTTGATCAGCGTGCAATAATAATAACACATATTGTCACCAAATTTGGTAGTCCTAGCTCTTATAATAGCTGAGATCTACATTTTCACACGGACAGACAGACGGACATGACTCAATCGACTCGGCTGTTGATCCTGAGCCAGAATATATATATATACCTTATTGTTATTATTATTTGCCATGACTCCTTCTGCACAAACTTAGTACACCATTTCTGACCATTTTCAATGGTATGAAAACCAGTTGAATGTTGTCAAGCCGTAGAGCACGAGGAAAAGGAAGGAGTAGGTAGCTCTTATGCCACCCACAAACAGCTGTTTTCTCTGTGCTTGAGTAGCCATAAGTTTTAGGGATGAAAACAGGGCCCTGCTAAATATGACTACAGTTCTCACTGCGCGAGGATTATATTTATGGCGAATGAATATAGTTATGAAAACATTTGCCAAGCGGTGATGTGAGATAGTTAGTTTCCCTACTTATAAATATGTTTCTTCAGAGAAATCTACAAAAATGAAAAACTTCCCTATCAATTCTTAATTAATTGTCATCTCAAATCAAGTGCCATCTCTAGTTATTTGCCAACTAACTTCACTTTGTCATCCCTAGTTTGCTGCATCATTTTCTTTCGTGTCACACTCGCTTTATCCCACCCTGGTCACCCATCTCTAGAAACACAAAATTTTACTTTTATTGTGGAATAATTTTATTAGCATACGTGCTAATCGTGATTTGTGGCCAATATTGCTGTCTTGGTCAACGTACAAATTTATTGATTAAGTTTTCATGTGCGTTAAATTAATACGAGTCGGCAGAACTGGAAAATAATTCTCGAAACTTAGTTATCGAAGCGTAACTCTTCCTCTCTCTCTTTATTTAAGCCACAAGTTGGCAAAGTCAAAACGCCAAATCAAGAGAAGCATACAACGAAACGTATTCCCTAGCGCATGTCCTTGAGTATGATACCTAGACGCTTGGGTAGTTTGGAGCGCAGTTCAGCTGAGAGGGGAGTTAAGTTTCTCCAGGAAATGTTGGCATTAAAAAAAGGAAAGAAAAGAGAGCCAGAAATGGCTCAGGAAATGGGATATTTTAAAAAAGTAAGGTTATTCAACTTAGAGTTTAGTAAGGCTGTCATTGAAATTCGCAAAAAAAAAAAATCTAGATTATTTCATTTTTAAAATATTCTAAATATATTTAGATCTTCTCAATTCTTCTTGAAGTAATCGATATATTTTTGATTCATTTTATATTCTTGAAAATCTTATGATTTCCCAAATTACGAATATATTAAACGTAGTCTATTTACTTTCAGATTATGAGATATTTTTAATTTCTGAATCAGAATCTATAGGCACAACTGATGAACGCATCTCGAAGCGACTCTTTTTCCAAAACGCCTTTCTCCCAGCAGCAATTGTATTTGCATCAATCCATAGAGAAATAGCGATGCATCGCGCAACTCCTTCAGCACTGTCGCACAGTTACGCCTTTTGCCAATCGAAGTAGCATAAATCACTTCTGTGATGAGCGAACTGAGAATGAATGACGGATGTATCTCAACGAGAATTCTCCAAGGATTTCAAAAATGCACCAATTGTTTAAATTGGTTAAGCCGGTTAAGTTAAAAAGATATAGGCCTGCAAAGTTGACCGATTTTAATGGGTCAATAAAAAACTACTACATAGAGTAGAACGGTATTATAACTTTGTTCATACGTCTCAGACCCCATAAAGAATATATATATATAAAGAATATATGGTGGCAATACCTGATATTATTGCAAGCTGATCAAGTGTATTTGGATTTTGACCACGCCCCCTTCCGTGGTCGACTCGACTGTAATATACCCGCCACCCAGCTGCTCGTAAATCATTTATTTGTGGAACAAAAAAAACGGCTACAATCATATTTTGACCATAAAAGGCTATGGACTTACAATATATATTACAAATAAAAAAACATTTTTGCACACATTTAATTTTTGATTCGCGCGGGACTCGAACCTAAATGCATAATAGTACTGTTCGTTTTGCAGTCAACAACCTAACCCATTTCACCACCGTACACGCACACACGATTCGGTACAATGCCGGCAGCGCTGCTTACAGCTATGGAAAACGTTAAGCTGAATAACTTCTGTGTTTATTATCCGATCGTGGCCAAAATCCAAAATAAACTTGATCAGCGTGCAATAATAATAACACATATTGTCACCAAATTTGATAGTCCTAGCTCTTATAATAGCTGAGATCTAAATTGTCCGTCTGTCTGTCCGTGTGAAAATCTAGATCTCAGCTATTATAAGAGCTAGGACAGCCAAATTTGGTGACAATATGTGTTATTATTGCACGCTGATCAAGTTTATTTTGGATTTTGGCCACGCCCCCTTCCGCCCCCGCAAATCAAAAAAAACATTGATAACAAGTGCAATTTTGATGCCATATTGTTCATTTTCGGTTTACATGATAACTATAGCTAGCCAGATGATCTCTGAAAATTTGGTAACAATCGGATAATAAACACAGAAGTTATTCAGCTTAACGTTTTCCATAGCTGTAAGCAGCGCTGCCGGCAGCGCTGCTTGCAGCATTGTACTGAATCGTGTGTGCGTGTACGGTGGTGAAATGGGTTAAGTTGTGGACTGCAAAACGAACAGTACTATTATGCATTTACGGGTTCGAGTCCCGCCCGCATCAAAAATTAAATGTGGGCAAAAATGTTTTTTTTTATACCCGCTACTCATAGAGTAGAAGGGTATTATAACTTTGTTCAAACCGAAAATGTATGTAACAGGCAGAAGGGAGACACCTCCGACCCCATAAAGTATATATTTCTGGCTCAGGATCAACAGCCGAGTCGATATAGCCATGTCCGTCTGTCCGTCTGTCCGTCTGTACGTCTAGATCTCAGCTATTACAAAAGGTAGAGACACCTAATTTCCTGTATACCATAGGTAGATCGAGTTTATTTTCAATTTTCGATGTCGCGCACACCGCCCACGCAAAACGATAATTACGATTATTAGGAAAAGTATTGAAGTTATGGCTTTCTGCTTAGGTATAAACATAGATAATTACAATATAAATCTATTTTCAAAATTACAATCCGATCGAACAATAAACACAGAAGATATTCATCTAAACGTTTTCCATAGTTACACTCTTTGCGCCTTTGCAGCATATCGTGACGTCATCGTCAAATTTCCACATTTTTCCTAAATTTGCGTATTATTTAAAATTCATTAAGAATATTTAAAACTTTTAAAAATGTTTTAAAAATATTAACTGTCAATTTTTTTTAATTTCAAAATATTTAAAAATTTCTATAATTTATTAAAATTTTTATACCCGCTACTCATAGAGTAGAAGGGTATTACAACTTTGTTCAAACCGAAAATGTATGTAACAGGCAGAAGGAGACACCTCCGACCCCATAAAGTATATATATTCTGGCTCAGGATCAACAGCCGAGTCGATATAGCCATGTCCGTCTGTCCGTCTGTCCGTCCGTGTGAAAATCTAGATCTCAGCTATTATAAGAGCTAGGACAACCAAATTTGGTGACAATATGTGTTATTATTGCACGCTGATCAAGTTTATTTTGGATTTTGGCCACTCCCCCTTCCGCCCCCGCAAATCGAAAAAACATTGATAACAAGTGCAATTTTGATGCCATATTGTTCATTTTCGGCCGGCAGCGCTGCTTGCAGCATTGTGCCGAATCGTGTGTGCGTGTACGGTGGTGAAATGGGTTAAGTTGTGGACTGCAAAACGAACAGTACTATTATGCATTTACGGGTTCGAGTCCCGCCCGCATCAAAAATTAAATGTGTGCAAAAATGTTTTTTTTTTTTATACCCGCTACTCATAGAGTAGAAGGGTATTATAACTTTGTTCAAACCGAAAATGTATGTAACAGGCAGAAGGAGACACCTCCGACCCCATAAAGTATATATATTCTGGCTCAGGATCAACAGCCGAGTCGATATAGCCATGTCTGTCTGTCCGTCTGTACGTCTAGATCTCAGCTATTACAAAAGGTAGAGACACCTAATTTCCTGTATACCATAGGTAGATCGAGTTTATTTTCAATTTTCGATGTCGCGCCCACCGCCCACGCAAAACGATAATTACGATTATTAGGAAAAGTATTGAAGTTATGGCTTTCTGCTTTGGTATAAACATAGATAATTACAATATAAATCTATTTTCAAAATTACAATCCGATCAAACAATAAACACAGAAGATATTCATCTAAACGTTTTCCATAGTTACACTCTTTGCGCCTTTGCAGCATATCGTGACGTCATCGACAAATTTCCACATTTTTCCTAAATTTGCGTATTATTTAAAATTCATTAAGCATATTTAAAGCTTTTAAAAATGTTTTAAAAATATTAACTGTCAATTTTCTTAATTTCAAAATATTTAAAAATTTCTATAATTTATTAAAATTTTTTTTTTATACTTCCCACTTTTCCAAAGTTCCATAATTTTTAAAATTGCTTATCAAAGAAAAAGGGATTAAGTCTTTGTTTCCCTTTTGATTTTTTTGCCTTTCTTATCATTTCTAATATTCTAATATTCTATTCTAATATTCAGTTACCACTGTATTTAGTTAGTGGTTTCGGCACCTTTAGCAGTAAGAGATGTTGTGCCAGCGCTGACACTTTTGATTGAATTCCCAGCAGCATGCGTTGCAAGACTCCCCCATACAGCGCCAACTGCCTGCGCCAACTACCTGTGCCTGCATCTGCGTGTACGTCGGCGTCGATTGTAATCAACACGCTGGGATCAATCAGCAAACTTTAAAACTGAACGCCACACAGCAGACAGCTCGAATGAATCCATCAAACGTATCAATCATGATGACAGGTCACAGTGCGAGCACAGTATAACTGGAAAAGACCAGGCCAGACCAGACACAGGCAGGACCAGGCAACAGGCAGCAGGTCCAGTTTTAGCTTTTCCTAACATGTCTGTGAAACGTCTCAGTTGTTGTTTTTGTTGTAGCATGGCGTTGCCTCACTTGTGAAGTCTCCACGCGCGTTGCGCCCATTAAATTCGAATAATCTTAGTTGTTGTTGCTTTTTTTCATCAATCTCCCCACTCTGGACTCGAGTTGCAACTGTCGCATATAGCAGCTGGACACGGTGCTTGTGTGAGACGCTGCAGGCAGGCAGCATCAGCCCAACTGATTTGAAATTCTTAAGTGATTTTGATTACTTGAGGTATTGATATTTTGACTTGTACGTTGATTAGATACTTGAAGGCTTGTTAGATGCATGTCAGTAGCAGCAGCGGCCTCAGACCGGTCTCACTGGCTGCATGTCTTGGTCTTGGTCTCTACGTCTCCATTTTCGTCTGCATCTGCGTAATGCGCCTGGCTTGATGTTGATTATAATTTAATTATAAGCAATCTGTAACAAGTAAATGGCTTGCATGGTGCTCTCACTCCATGGCACTCCTGGTCATGGCGCATAATTTAGCAGGCAGGTGCAGCAGCTTCATTAGCTTAGACGTCTCAGTCCGAGCCCGCTGCATGACTAATAATAGTCATGGGCCGGTCACATTCTGCTCTCTTGCCACATTTGCCACCGGCACAAACCATACTTATTCTCAATCTGCTTGGCTTGGGCAGCCACGATGTCTGCTAACGAAAGTTGCAGACATTTGAGTGACTGAAGCAGGGCAAAATGCTGTAGAAATTTCCCCTTGCGATTTGCGGCTAATCCCATGGAAAATAATACAGACAGAGAGGTATTCTCTCTTAAGACTTGCTGGGTTTATATGTAGAATTTGTAGCAAAGTTACCACTGTATTTAGTTAGTGGTTTCGGCACCTTTAGCAGTAAGAGATGTTGTGCCAGCGCTGACACTTTTGATTGAATTCCCAGCAGCATGCGTTGCAAGACTCCCCATACAGCGCCAACTGCCTGCGCCAACTACCTGTGCCTGCATCTGCGTGTACGTCGGCGTCGATTGTAATCAACACGCTGGGATCAATCAGCAAACTTTAAAACTGAACGCCACACAGCAGACAGCTCGAATGAATCCATCAAACGTATCAATCATGATGACAGGTCACAGTGCGAGCACAGTATAACTGGAAAAGACCAGGCCAGACCAGACACAGGCAGGACCAGGCAACAGGCAGCAGGTCCAGTTTTAGCTTTTCCTAACATGTCTGTGAAACGTCTCAGTTGTTGTTTTTGTTGTAGTTGGCGTTGCCTCACTTGTGAAGTCTCCACGCGCGTTGCGCCCATTAAATTCGAATAATCTTAGTTGTTGTTGCTTTTTTTTTCATCAATCTCCCCACTCTGGACTCGAGTTGCAACTGTCGCATATAGCAGCTGGACACGGTGCTTGTGTGGAGACGCTGCAGGCAGGCAGGCAGCATCAGCCCAACTGATTTGAAATTCTTAAGTGATTTTGATTACTTGAGGTATTGATATTTTGACTTGTACGTTGATTAGATAGTTGAAGGCTTGTTAGATGCATGTCAGTAGCAGCAGCGGCCTCAGACCGGTCTCACTGGCTGCATGTCTTGGTCTTGGTCTCTACGTCTCCATTTTCGTCTGCATCTGCGTAATGCGCCTGGCTTGATGTTGATTATAATTTAATTATAAGCAATCTGTAACAAGTAAATGGCTTGCATGGTGCTCTCACTCCATGGCACTCCTGGTCATGGCGCATAATTTAGCAGGCAGGTGCAGCAGCTTCATTAGCTTAGACGTCTCAGTCCGAGCCCGCTGCATGACTAATAATAGTCATGGGCCGGTCACATTCTGCTCTCTTGCCACATTTGCCACCGGCACAAACCATACTTATTCTCAATCTGCTTGGCTTGGGCAGCCACGATGTCTGCTAACGAAAGTTGCAGATATTTGAGTGACTGAAGCAGGGCAAAATGCTGTAGAAATTTCCCCTTGCGATTTGCGGCTAATCCCATGGAAAATAATACAGACAGAGAGGTATTCTCTCTTAAGACTTGCTGGGTTTATATGTAGAATTTGTAGCAAGGAGGTACCAAGCGATACAATTCTATTAAAACGTTTCAACTAGGCTGAGTTGCTTCTGTCTTAATTTCTGACTACGTAAGCTCTCAATGTGTTCGGATTTTCGGTCCGCTCTCAGCTCTCAGTTGAGACTGGACTGGGTTTTTATACCCGCTACTCATAGAGTAGAAGGGTATTATAACTTTGTTCAAACCGAAAATGTATGTAACAGGCAGAAGGAGACACCTCCGACCCCATAAAGTATATATATTCTGGCTCAGGATCAACAGCCGAGTCGATATAGCCATGTCCGTCTGTCCGTCTGTTCGTCTGTCTGTCCGTGTGAAAATCTAGATCTCAGCTATTATAAGAGCTAGGACAAATTTGGTGACAATATGTGTTATTATTGCACGCTGATCAAGTTTATTTTGGATTTTGGCCACGCCCCCTGCCGCCCCCGCAAATCGAAAAAACATTGATAACAAGTGCAATTTTGATGCCATATTGTTCATTTTCGGTATACATGATAACTATAGCTAGCCAGATGATCTCTGAAAATTTGGTAACAATCGGATAATAAACACAGAAGTTATTCAGCTTAACGTTTTCCATAGCTGTAAGCAGCGCTGCCGGCAGCGCTGCTTGCAGCATTGTGCCGAATCGTGTGTGCGTGTACGGTGGTGAAATGGGTTAAGTTGTGGACTGCAAAACGAACAGTACTATTATGCATTTACGGGTTCGAGTCCCGCCCGCATCAAAAATTAAATGTGTGCAAAAATGTTTTTTTTTTATACCCGCTACTCATAGAGTAGAAGGGTATTATAACTTTGTTCAAACCGAAAATGTATGTAACAGGCAGAAGGAGACACCTCCGACCCCATAAAGTATATATATTCTGGCTCAGGATCAACAGCCGAGTCGATATAGCCATGTCTGTCTGTCCGTCTGTACGTCTAGATCTCAGCTATTACAAAAGGTAGAGACACCTAATTTCCTGTATACCATAGGTAGATCGAGTTTATTTTCAATTTTTGATGTCGCGCCCACCGCCCACGCAAAACGATAATTACGATTATTAGGAAAAGTATTGAAGTTATGGCTTTCTGCTTTGGTATAAACATAGATAATTACAATATAAATCTATTTTCAAAATTACAATCCGATCAAACAATAAACACAGAAGATATTCATCTAAACGTTTTCCATAGTTACACTCTTTGCGCCTTTGCAGCATATCGTGACGTCATCGACAAATTTCCACATTTTTCCTAAATTTGCGTATTATTTAAAATTCATTAAGCATATTTAAAGCTTTTAAAAATGTTTTAAAAATATTAACTGTCAATTTTCTTAATTTCAAAATATTTAAAAATTTCTATAATTTATTAAAATTTTTTTTTAACTTCCCACTTTTCCAAAGTTCCATAATTTTTAAAATTGTTTATCAAAGAAAAAGGGATTAAGTCTTTGTTTCCTTTTGATTTTTTTTTGCCTTTCTTATCATTTCTAATATTCTAATATTCTATTCTAATATTCAGTTACCACTGTATTTAGTTAGTGGTTTCGGCACCTTTAGCAGTAAGAGATGTTGTGCCAGCGCTGACACTTTTGATTGAATTCCCAGCAGCATGCGTTGCAAGACTCCCCATACAGCGCCAACTGCCTGCGCCAACTACCTGTGCCTGCATCTGCGTGTACGTCGGCGTCGATTGTAATCAACACGCTGGGATCAATCAGCAAACTTTAAAACTGAACGCCACACAGCAGACAGCTCGAATGAATCCATCAAACGTATCAATCATGATGACAGGTCACAGTGCGAGCACAGTATAACTGGAAAAGACCAGGCCAGACCAGACACAGGCAGGACCAGGCAACAGGCAGCAGGTCCAGTTTTAGCTTTTCCTAACATGTCTGTGAAACGTCTCAGTTGTTGTTTTTGTTGTAGTTGGCGTTGCCTCACTTGTGAAGTCTCCACGCGCGTTGCGCCCATTAAATTCGAATAATCTTAGTTGTTGTTGCTTTTTTTTTCATCAATCTCCCCACTCTGGACTCGAGTTGCAACTGTCGCATATAGCAGCTGGACACGGTGCTTGTGTGAGACGCTGCAGGCAGGCAGGCAGCATCAGCCCAACTGATTTGAAATTCTTAAGTGATTTTGATTACTTGAGGTATTGATATTTTGACTTGTACGTTGATTAGATACTTGAAGGCTTGTTAGATGCATGTCAGTAGCAGCAGCGGCCTCAGACCGGTCTCACTGGCTGCATGTCTTGGTCTTGGTCTCTACGTCTCCATTTTCGTCTGCATCTGCGTAATGCGCCTGGCTTGATGTTGATTATAATTTAATTATAAGCAATCTGTAACAAGTAAATGGCTTGCATGGTGCTCTCACTCCATGGCACTCCTGGTCATGGCGCATAATTTAGCAGGCAGGTGCAGCAGCTTCATTAGCTTAGACGTCTCAGTCCGAGCCCGCTGCATGACTAATAATAGTCATGGGCCGGTCACATTCTGCTCTCTTGCCACATTTGCCACCGGCACAAACCATACTTATTCTCAATCTGCTTGGCTTGGGCAGCCACGATGTCTGCTAACGAAAGTTGCAGACATTTGAGTGACTGAAGCAGGGCAAAATGCTGTAGAAATTTCCCCTTGCGATTTGCGGCTAATCCCATGGAAAATAATACAGACAGAGAGGTATTCTCTCTTAAGACTTGCTGGGTTTATATGTAGAATTTGTAGCAAAGTTACCACTGTATTTAGTTAGTGGTTTCGGCACCTTTAGCAGTAAGAGATGTTGTGCCAGCGCTGACACTTTTGATTGAATTCCCAGCAGCATGCGTTGCAAGACTCCCCATACAGCGCCAACTGCCTGCGCCAACTACCTGTGCCTGCATCTGCGTGTACGTCGGCGTCGATTGTAATCAACACGCTGGGATCAATCAGCAAACTTTAAAACTGAACGCCACACAGCAGACAGCTCGAATGAATCCATCAAACGTATCAATCATGATGACAGGTCACAGTGCGAGCACAGTATAACTGGAAAAGACCAGGCCAGACCAGACACAGGCAGGACCAGGCAACAGGCAGCAGGTCCAGTTTTAGCTTTTCCTAACATGTCTGTGAAACGTCTCAGTTGTTGTTTTTGTTGTAGTTGGCGTTGCCTCACTTGTGAAGTCTCCACGCGCGTTGCGCCCATTAAATTCGAATAATCTTAGTTGTTGTTGCTTTTTTTTTCATCAATCTCCCCACTCTGGACTCGAGTTGCAACTGTCGCATATAGCAGCTGGACACGGTGCTTGTGTGAGACGCTGCAGGCAGGCAGGCAGCATCAGCCCAACTGATTTGAAATTCTTAAGTGATTTTGATTACTTGAGGTATTGATATTTTGACTTGTACGTTGATTAGATAGTTGAAGGCTTGTTAGATGCATGTCAGTAGCAGCAGCGGCCTCAGACCGGTCTCACTGGCTGCATGTCTTGGTCTTGGTCTCTACGTCTCCATTTTCGTCTGCATCTGCGTAATGCGCCTGGCTTGATGTTGATTATAATTTAATTATAAGCAATCTGTAACAAGTAAATGGCTTGCATGGTGCTCTCACTCCATGGCACTCCTGGTCATGGCGCATAATTTAGCAGGCAGGTGCAGCAGCTTCATTAGCTTAGACGTCTCAGTCCGAGCCCGCTGCATGACTAATAATAGTCATGGGCCGGTCACATTCTGCTCTCTTGCCACATTTGCCACCGGCACAAACCATACTTATTCTCAATCTGCTTGGCTTGGGCAGCCACGATGTCTGCTAACGAAAGTTGCAGATACTTGAGTGACTGAAGCAGGGCAAAATGCTGTAGAAATTTCCCCTTGCGATTTGCGGCTAATCCCATGGAAAATAATACAGACAGAGAGGTATTCTCTCTTAAGACTTGCTGGGTTTATATGTAGAATTTGTAGCAAGGAGGTACCAAGCGATACAATTCTATTAAAACGTTTCAACTAGGCTGAGTTGCTTCTGTCTTAATTTCTGACTACGTAAGCTCTCAATGTGTTCGGATTTTCGGTCCGCTCTCAGCTCTCAGTTGAGACTGGACTGGGTTTTTATACCCGCTACTCATAGAGTAGAAGGGTATTATAACTTTGTTCAAACCGAAAATGTATGTAACAGGCAGAAGGAGACACCTCCGACCCCATAAAGTATATATATTCTGGCTCAGGATCAACAGCCGAGTCGATATAGCCATGTCCGTCTGTCCGTCTGTTCGTCTGTCTGTCCGTGTGAAAATCTAGATCTCAGCTATTATAAGAGCTAGGACAAATTTGGTGACAATATGTGTTATTATTGCACGCTGATCAAGTTTATTTTGGATTTTGGCCACGCCCCCTTCCGCCCCCGCAAATCGAAAAAACATTGATAACAAGTGCAATTTTGATGCCATATTGTTCATTTTCGGTATACATGATAACTATAGCTAGCCAGATGATCTCTGAAAATTTGGTAACAATCGGATAATAAACACAGAAGTTATTCAGCTTAACGTTTTCCATAGCTGTAAGCAGCGCTGCCGGCAGCGCTGCTTGCAGCATTGTGCCGAATCGTGTGTGCGTGTACGGTGGTGAAATGGGTTAAGTTGTGGACTGCAAAACGAACAGTACTATTATGCATTTACGGGTTCGAGTCCCGCCCGCATCAAAAATTAAATGTGTGCAAAAATGTTTTTTTTTTTTATACCCGCTACTCATAGAGTAGAAGGGTATTATAACTTTGTTCAAACCGAAAATGTATGTAACAGGCAGAAGGAGACACCTCCGACCCCATAAAGTATATATATTCTGGCTCAGGATCAACAGCCGAGTCGATATAGCCATGTCCGTCTGTCCGTCTGTCCGTCTGTACGTCTAGATCTCAGCTATTACAAAAGGTAGAGACACCTAATTTCCTGTATACCATAGGTAGATCGAGTTTATTTTCAATTTTCGATGTCGCGCCCACCGCCCACGCAAAACGATAATTACGATTATTAGGAAAAGTATTGAAGTTATGGCTTTCTGCTTAGGTATTACAATATAAATCTATTTTCAAAATTACAATCCGATCGAACAATAAACACAGAAGATATTCATCTAAACGTTTTCCATAGTTACACTCTTTGCGCCTTTGCAGCATATCGTGACGTCATCGTCAAATTTCCACATTTTTCCTAAATTTGCGTATTATTTAAAATTCATTAAGAATATTTAAAGCTTTTAAAAATGTTTTAAAAATATTAACTGTCAATTTTCTTAATTTCAAAATATTTAAAAATTTCTATAATTTATTAAAATTTTTATACCCGCTACTCATAGAGTAGAAGGGTATTATAACTTTGTTCAAACCGAAAATGTATGTAACAGGCAGAAGGAGACACCTCCGACCCCATAAAGTATATATATTCTGGCTCAGGATCAACAGCCGAGTCGATATAGCCATGTCCGTCTGTCCGTCTGTCTGTCCGTGTGAAAATCTAGATCTCAGCTATTATAAGAGCTAGGACAGCCAAATTTGGTGACAATATGTGTTATTATTGCACGCTGATCAAGTTTATTTTGGATTTTGGCCACGCCCCCTTCCGCCCCCGCAAATCGAAAAAACATTGATAACAAGTGCAATTTTGCTGCCGGCAGCGCTGCTTGCAGCATTGTGCCGAATCGTGTGTGCGTGTACGGTGGTGAAATGGGTTAAGTTGTGGACTGCAAACCGAACAGTACTATTATGCATTTACGGGTTCGAGTCCCGCCCGCATCAAAAATTAAATGTGTGCAAAAATGTTTTTTTTTTTATACCCGCTACTCATAGAGTAGAAGGGTATTATAACTTTGTTCAAACCGAAAATGTATGTAACAGGCAGAAGGAGACACCTCCGACCCCATAAAGTATATATATTCTGGCTCAGGATCAACAGCCGAGTCGATATAGCCATGTCCGTCTGTCCGTCTGTCTGTCCGTGTGAAAATCTAGATCTCAGCTATTATAAGAGCTAGGACAGCCAAATTTGGTGACAATATGTGTTATTATTGCACGCTGATCAAGTTTATTTTGGATTTTGGCCACGCCCCCTTCCGCCCCCGCAAATCGAAAAAACATTGATAACAAGTGCAATTTTGATGCCATATTGTTCATTTTCGGCCGGCAGAGCTGCTTGCAGCATTGTGCCGAATCGTGTGTGCGTGTACGGTGGTGAAATGGATTAAGTTGTGGACTGCAAAACGAACAGTACTATTATGCATTTACGGGTTCGAGTCCCGCCCGCATCAAAAATTAAATGTGTGCAAAAATGTTTTTTTTTTTATACCCGCTACTCATAGAGTAGAAGGGTATTATAACTTTGTTCAAACCGAAAATGTATGTAACAGGCAGAAGGAGACACCTCCGACCCCATAAAGTATATATACTCTGGCTCAGGATCAACAGCCGAGTCGATATAGCCATGTCTGTCTGTCCGTCTGTACGTCTAGATCTCAGCTATTACAAAAGGTAGAGACACCTAATTTCCTGTATACCATAGGTAGATCGAGTTTATTTTCAATTTTCGATGTCGCGCCCACCGCCCACGCAAAACGATAATTACGATTATTAGGAAAAGTATTGAAGTTATGGCTTTCTGCTTTGGTATAAACATAGATAATTACAATATAAATCTATTTTCAAAATTACAATCCGATCGAACAATAAACACAGAAGATATTCATCTAAACGTTTTCCATAGTTACACTCTTTGCGCCTTTGCAGCATATCGTGACGTCATCGTCAAATTTCCACATTTTTCCTAAATTTGTGTATTATTTAAAATTCATTAAGAATATTTAAAGCTTTTAAAAATGTTTTAAAAATATTAACTGTCAATTTTCTTAATTTCAAAATATTTAAAAATTTCTATAATTTATTAAAATTTTTTTTTTATACTTCCCACTTTTCCAAAGTTCCATAATTTTTAAAATTGCTTATCAATGAAAAAGGGATTAAGTCTTTGTTTCCCTTTTGATTTTTTTTGCCTTTCTTATCATTTCTAATATTCTAATATTCTATTCTAATATTCAGTTACCACTGTATTTAGTTAGTGGTTTCGGCACCTTTAGCAGTAAGAGATGTTGTGCCAGCGCTGACACTTTTGATTGAATTCCCAGCAGCATGCGTTGCAAGACTCCCCATACAGCGCCAACTGCCTGCGCCAACTACCTGTGCCTGCATCTGCGTGTACGTCGGCGTCGATTGTAATCAACACGCTGGGATCAATCAGCAAACTTTAAAACTGAACGCCACACAGCAGTCAGCTCGAATGAATCCATCAAACGTATCAATCATGATGACAGGTCACAGTGCGAGCACAGTATAACTGGAAAAGACCAGGCCAGACCAGACACAGGCAGGACCAGGCAACAGGCAGCAGGTCCAGTTTTAGCTTTTCCTAACATGTCTGTGAAACGTCTCAGTTGTTGTTTTTGTTGTAGTTGGCGTTGCCTCACTTGTGAAGTCTCTACGCGCGTTGCGCCCATTAAATTCGAATAATCTTAGTTGTTGTTGCTTTTTTTTCATCAATCTCCCCACTCTGGACTCGAGTTGCAACTGTCGCATATAGCAGCTGGACACGGTGCTTGTGTGAAACGCTGCAGGCAGGCAGGCAGCATCAGCCCAACTGATTTGAAATTCTTAAGTGATTTTGATTACTTGAGGTATTGATATTTTGACTTGTACGTTGATTAGATAGTTGAAGGCTTGTTAGATGCATGTCAGTAGCAGCAGCGGCCTCAGACCGGTCTCACTGGCTGCATGTCTTGGTCTTGGTCTCTACGTCTCCATTTTCGTCTGCATCTGCGTAATGCGCCTGGCTTGATGTTGATTATAATTTAATTATAAGCAATCTGTAACAAGTAAATGGCTTGCATGGTGCTCTCACTCCATGGCACTCCTGGTCATGGCGCATAATTTAGCAGGCAGGTGCAGCAGCTTCATTAGCTTAGACGTCTCAGTCCGAGCCCGCTGCATGACTAATAATAGTCATGGGCCGGTCACATTCTGCTCTCTTGCCACATTTGCCACCGGCACAAACCATACTTATTCTCAATCTGCTTGGCAGCCACGATGTCTGCTAACGAATGTTGCAGACATTTGAGTGACTGAAGCAAGGCAAAATGCTGTAGAAATTTCCCCTTGCGATTTGCGGCTAATCCCATGGAAAATAATACAGACAGAGAGGGATTCTCTCTTAAGACTTGCTGGCTTTATATGTAGAATTTGTAGCAAGGAGGTACCAAGCGATACAATTCTATTAAAACGATTCAAGTAGGCTGAGTTGCTTCTGTCTTAATTTCTGACTACGTAAGCTCTCAATGTGTTCGGATTTTCAGTCCGCTCTCAGCTCTCAATTGAGACTGGACTGGGTTTTTATACCCGCTACTCATAGAGTAGAAGGGTATTATAACTTTGTTCAAACCGAAAATGTGTGTAACAGGCAGAAGGAGACACCTCCGACCCCATAAAGTATATATATTCTGGCTCAGGATCAACAGCCGAGTCGAAATAGCCATGTCTGTCTGTCCGTGTGAAAATCTAGATCTCAGCTATTATAAGAGCTAGGACAGCCAAATTTGGTGACAATATGTGTTATTATTGCACGCTGATCAAGTTTATTTTGGATTTTGGCCACACCTCCTTCCGCCCCCGCAAATCGAAAAAACATTGATAACAAGTGCAATTTTGATGCCATATTGTTCATTTTCGGTTTAAATGATAACTATAGCTAGCCAGATTATCTCTGAAAATTTGGTAACAATCGGATAATAAACACAGAAGTTATTCAGCTTAACGTTTTCCATAGCTGTAAGCAGCGCTGCCGGAAAATTTGGTAACAATCGGATAATAAACACAGAAGTTATTCAGCTTAACGTTTTCCATAGCTGTAGGCAGCGCTGCCGGCAGCGTTTAACATGTCTGTGAAACGTCTCAGTTGTTGTTTTTGTTGTAGTTGGCGTTGCCTCACTTGTGAAGTCTCCACGCGCGTTGCGCCCATTAAATTCGAATAATCTTAGTTGTTGTTGCTTTTTTTTCATCAATCTCCCCACTCTGGACTCGAGTTGCAACTGTCGCATATAGCAGCTGGACACGGTGCTTGTGTGGAGACGCTGCAGGCAGGCAGGCAGCATCAGCCCAACTGATTTGAAATTCTTAAGTGATTTTGATTACTTGAGGTATTGATATTTTGACTTGTACGTTGATTAGATAGTTGAAGGCTTGTTAGATGCATGTCAGCAGCAGCAGCGACCTCAGACCGGTCTCACTGGCTGCATGTCTTGGTCTTGGTCTCTACGTCTCCATTTTCGTCTGCATCTGCGTAATGCGCCTGGCTTAATGTTGATTATAATTTAATTATAAGCAATCTGTAACAAGTAAATGGCTTGCATGGTGCTCTCACTCCATGGCACTCCTGGTCATGGCGCATAATTTAGCAGGCAGGTGCAGCAGCTTCATTAGCTTAGACGTCTCAGTCCGAGCCCGCTGCATGACTAATAATAGTCATGGGCCGGTCACATTCTGCTCTCTTTGCCACATTTGCCACCGGCACAAACCATACTTATTCTCAATCTGCTTGGCTTGGGCAGCCACGATGTCTGCTAACGAAAGTTGCAGACATTTGAGTGACTGAAGCAAGGCAAAATGCTGTAGAAATTTCCCCTTGCGATTTGCGGCTAATCCCATGGAAAATAATATAGACAGAGAGGTATTCTCTCTTAAGACTTGCTGGCTTTATATGTAGAATTTGTAGCAAGGGAGGTACCAAGCGATACAATTCTATTAAAACGATTCAAGTAGGCTGAGTTGCTTCTGTCTTAATTTCTGACTACGTAAGCTCTCAATGTGTTCGGATTTTCAGTCCGCTCTCAGCTCTCAATTGAGACTGGACTGGGTTTTTTTTCTCTGGGTGAGACTGGAATCTCTTTTTTTCTCAGGGTGGGACTGGAATCTCTTTTTATACCCGCTACTCATAGAGTAGAAGGGTATTATAACTTTGTTCAAACCGAAAATGTATGTAACAGGCAGAAGGGAGACACCTCCGACCCCAAAAGTATATATATTCTGGCTCAGGATCAACAGCCGAGTCGATATAGCCATGTCCGTCTGTCCGTCTGTCCGTCTGTACGTCTAGATCTCGGCTATTACAAAAGGTAGAGACACCTAATTTCCTGTATACCATAGGTAGATCGAGTTTATTTTCAATTTTCGATGTCGCGCCCACCGCCCACGCAAAACGATAATTACGATTATTAGGAAAAGTATTGAAGTTATGGCTTTCTGCTTTGGTATAAACATAGATAATAACTATATAAATCTATTTTCAAAATTACAATCCGATCGAACAATAAACACAGAAGATATTCATCTAAACGTTTTCCTTAGTTACACTCTTTGCGCCTTTGCAGCATATCGTGACGTCATCGTCAAATTTCCACATTTTTCCTAAATTTGCGTATTATTTAAAATTCATTAAGAATATTTAAAGCTTTTAAAAATGTTTTAAAAATATTAACTGTCAATTTTCTTAATTTCAAAATATTTAAAAATTTCTATAATTTATTAAAATTTTTTTTTATACTTCCCACTTTTCCAAAGTTCCATAATTTTTAAAATTGCTTATCAATGAAAAAGGGATTAAGTGTTTGTTTCCCTTTTGATTTTTTTTGCCTTTCTTATCATTTCTAATATTCTAATATTCTATTCTAATATTCAGTTACCACTGTATTTAGTTAGTGGTTTCGGCACCTTTAGCAGTAAGAGATGTTGTGCCAGCGCTGACACTTTTTGATTGAATTCCCAGCAGCATGCGTTGCAAGACTCCCATACAGCGCCAACTGCCTGCGCCAACTACCTGTGCCTGCATCTGCGTGTACGTCGGCGTCGATTGTAATCAACACGCTGGGATCAATCAGCACACTTTAAAACTGAACGCCACACAGCAGTCAGCTCGAATGAATCCATCAAACGTATCAATCATGATGACAGGTCACAGTGCGAGCACAGTATAACTGGAAAAGACCAGGCCAGACCAGACACAGGCAGGACCAGGCAACAGGCAGCAGGTCCAGTTTTAGCTTTTCCTAACATGTCTGTGAAACGTCTCAGTTGTTGTTTTTGTTGTAGTTGGCGTTGCCTCACTTGTGAAGTCTCCACGCGCGTTGCGCCCATTAAATTCGAATAATCTTAGTTGTTGTTGCTTTTTTTTTCATCAATCTCCCCACTCTGGACTCGAGTTGCAACTGTCGCATATAGCAGCTGGACACGGTGCTTGTGTGAGACGCTGCAGGCAGGCAGGCAGCATCAGCCCAACTGATTTGAAATTCTTAAGTGATTTTGATTACTTGAGGTATTGATATTTTGACTTGTACGTTGATTAGATAGTTGAAGGCTTGTTAGATGCATGTCAGCAGCAGCAGCGGCCTCAGACCGGTCTCACTGGCTGCATGTCTTGGTCTTGGTCTCTACGTCTCCATTTTCGTCTGCATCTGCGTAATGCGCCTGGCTTGATGTTGATTATAATTTAATTATAAGCAATCTGTAACAAGTAAATGGCTTGCATGGTGCTCTCACTCCATGGCACTCCTGGTCATGGCGCATAATTTAGCAGGCAGGTGCAGCAGCTTCATTAGCTTAGACGTCTCAGTCCGAGCCCGCTGCATGACTAATAATAGTCATGGGCCGGTCACATTCTGCTCTCTTGCCACATTTGCCACCGGCACAAACCATACTTATTCTCAATCTGCTTGGCTTGGGCAGCCACGATGTCTGCTAACGAAAGTTGCAGACATTTGAGTGACTGCAGCAAGGCAAAATGCTGTAGAAATTTCCCCTTGCGATTTGCGGCTAATCCCATGGAAAATAATATAGACAGAGAGGTATTCTCTCTTAAGACTTGCTGGCTTTATATGTAGAATTTGTAGCAAGGAGGTACCAAGCGATACAATTCTATTAAAACGATTTAAGTAGGCTGAGTTGCTTCTGTCTTAATTTCTGACTACGTAAGCTCTCAATGTGATCGGATTTTCAGTCCGCTCTCAGCTCTCAATTGAGACTGGACTGGGTTTTTTTTCTCTGGGTGAGACTGGAATCTCTTTTTTTTTTCTAAGGGTGGGACTGGAATCTCTTTTTTATACCCGCTACTCATAGAGTAGAAGGGTATTATAACTTTGTTCAAACCGAAAATGTATGTAACAGGCAGAAGGAGACACCTCCGACCCCATAAAGTATATATATTCTGGCTTAGGATCAACAGCCGAGTCGATATAGCCATGTCCGTCTGTCCGTCTGTTCGTCTGTCTGTTCGTGTGAAAATCTAGATCTCAGCTATTATAAGCTAGGACAAATTTGGTGACAATATGTGTTATTATTGCACGCTGATCAAGTTTATTTATTGTTACAAAATTTTCAGAGGTCATTTGGCTAGCTATAGTTATCATGTAAACCAAAAATGAACAATATGGCATCAAAATTGCACTTGTTATCAATGTTTTTCGATTTACTGGGGCGTAAGGGGGCGTGGCCAAAATCCAAAATAAACTTGATCAGCGTGCAATAATAACACATTTTGTCACCAAATTTGGTAGTCCTAGCTCTTATAATGGCTGAGATCTAGATTTTGACACGGACAGACAGACGGACAGACGGACATGGCTGTATCGACTCGGCTGATTGTCCTGAGCCAGAATATATAAACTTTACGGGATCGGAGGTGTCTCCTTATGCCTGTTACATACGTTTTCGATTTAAACAAAAGTAATAATACCCTTCTACTCTATGAGTAGCGGGTATAAAAATATAAGAAAAAGCTGCGCTCTAACAATCGCACACAGCTGATTTAAGAGACTGTCACTTCTCCACTTTTTAACTAAGTTCATTGTGAGCAATTAAAAAGTTTTAAGTTAAATACACGACCACCAATTAATGCATATTCAAAATTTTAAGTAAAAGTTCTTACAAAAAAAAAAAAAAGTTTAAGCGGCATGAACTGGGAATCGAACCCCGGGCCTGTCGGTTCAGGAGTTCATTGCTTTTCCACTAAGCTACTGACGCTGTTATCCAACAACTGCAAAAATTTGCATTGTAAGGCATTCTTATTATTTCCTGTACAAATAAAGAATTAGCGCGGCCGGTAGCGCTGCTTACAGCTATCGAAAACGTTAAGCTGAATAACTTCTGTGTTTATTATCCGATTGTTACCAAATTTTCAGCGATCATCTGGCTAGCTATAGTTATCATATAAACCGAAAATGAACAATATGGCATCAAAATTGCACTTGTTATCAATGTTTTTTCGATTTGCGGGGGCGGAAGGGAGCTGCTTGTACATAATTTATTTGCGGAACAAAAAAACGGCTACAATCATATTTTGACCGTAAAAGGCTATGGACTTATAATATTTATGCAAAGTCAAAATATAAAATAAAAAAAAAAACATTTTTCCACACATTTAATTTTTGATGCGGGCGGGACTCGAACCCATAAATGCATAATAGTACTGTTCGTTTTGCAGTCCACAACTTAACCCATTTCACCACCGTACACGCACACATGATTCGGCACAATGCTGCTGTTGCCTCACTTGTGAAGTCTCCACGCGCGTTGCGCCCATTAAATTCGAATAATCTTAGTTGTTGTTGCTTTTTTTCATCAATCTCCCCACTCTGGACTCGAGTTGCAACTGTCGCATATAGCAGCTGGACACGGTGCTTGTGTGAGACGCTGCAGGCAGGCAGGCAGCATCAGCCCAACTGATTTGAAATTCTTAAGTGATTTTGATTACTTGAGGTATTGATATTTTGACTTGTACGTTGATTAGATAGTTGAAGGCTTGTTAGATGCATGTCAGCAGCAGCAGCGGCCTCAGACCGGTCTCACTGGCTGCATGTCTTGGTCTTAGTCTCTACGTCTCCATTTTCGTCTGCATCTGCGTAATGCGCCTGGCTTGATGTTGATTATAATTTAATTATAAGCAATCTGTAACAAGTAAATGGCTTGCATGGTGCTCTCACTCCATGGCACTCCTGGTCATGGCGCATAATTTAGCAGGCAGGTGCAGCAGCTTCATTAGCTTAGACGTCTCAGTCCGAGCCCGCTGCATGACTAATAATAGTCATGGGCCGGTCACATTCTGCTCTCTTGCCACATTTGCCACCGGCACAAACCATACTTATTCTCAATCTGCTTGGCTTGGGCAGCCACGATGTCTGCTAACGAAAGTTGCAGACATTTGAGTGACTGAAGCAAGGCAAAATGCTGTAGAAATTTCCCCTTGCGATTTGCGGCTAATCCCATGGAAAATAATATAGACAGAGAGGTATTCTCTCTTAAGACTTGCTGGCTTTATATGTAGAATTTGTAGCAAGGAGGTACCAAGCGATACAATTCTATTAAAACGATTCAAGTAGGCTGAGTTGCTTCTGTCTTAAGTTCTGACTACGTAAGCTCTCAATGTGATCGGATTTTCAGTCCGCTCTCAGCTCTCAATTGAGACTGGACTGGGTTTTTTTTTCTCTGGGTGAGACTGGAATCTCTTTTTTTTCTAAGGATGGGACTGGAATCTCTTTTTATACCCGCTACTCATAGAGTAGAAGGGTATTATAACTTTGTTCAAACCGAAAATGTATGTAACAGGCAGAAGGAGACACCTCCGACCCCATAAAGTATATATATTCTGGCTTAGGATCAACAGCCGAGTCGATATAACCATGTCCGTCTGTCCGTCTGTTCGTCTGTCTGTCCGTGTGAAAATCTAGATCTCAGCTATTATAAGAGCTAGGACAAATTTGGTGACAATATGTGTTATTATTGCACGCTTATCAAGTTTATTTATTGTTACAACATTTTCAGAGGTCATTTGGCTAGCTATAGTTATCATGTAAACCAAAAATGAACAATATGGCATCAAAATTGCACTTGTTATCAATGTTTTTTCGATTTACTGGGGCGTAAGGGGGCGTGGCCAAAATCCAAAATAAACTTGATCAGCGTGCAATAATAACACATTTTGTCACCAAATTTGGTAGTCCTAGCTCTTATAATGGCTGAGATCTAGATTTTGACACGGACAGACAGACGGACAGACGGACATGGCTGTATCGACTCGGCTGATTGTCCTGAGCCAGAATATATAAACTTTACGGGATCGGAGGTGTCTCCTTATGCCTGTTACATACGTTTTCGATTTAAACAAAAGTAATAATACCCTTCTACTCTATGAGTAGCGGGTATAAAAATATAAGAAAAAGCTGCGCTCTAACAATCGCACACAGCTGATTTAAGAGACTGTCACTTCTCCACTTTTTAACTAAGTTCATTGTGAGCAATTAAAAAGTTTTAAGTTAAATACACGACCACCAATTAATGCATATTCAAAATTTTAAGTAAAAGTTCTTACAAAAAAAAAAAAAAAGTTTAAGCGGCATGAACTGGGAATCGAACCCCGGGCCTGTCGGTTCAGGAGTTCATTGCTTTTCCACTAAGCTACTGACGCTGTTATCCAACAACTGCAAAAATTTGCATTGTAAGGCATTCTTATTATTTCCTGTACAAATAAAGAATTAGCGCGGCCGGTAGCGCTGCTTACAGCTATCGAAAACGTTAAGCTGAATAACTTCTGTGTTTATTATCCGATTGTTACCAAATTTTCAGCGATCATCTGGCTAGCTATAGTTATCATATAAACCGAAAATGAACAATATGGCATCAAAATTGCACTTGTTATCAATGTTTTTTCGATTTGCGGGGGGCGGAAGGGAGCTGCTTGTACATAATTTATTTGCGGAACAAAAAAACGGCTACAATCATATTTTGACCGTAAAAGGCTATGGACTTATATTTATGCAAAGTCAAAATATAAAATAAAATTAAAAAAAAAACATTTTTGCACACATTTAATTTTTGATGCGGGCGGGACTCGAACCCGTAAATGCATAATAGTACTGTTCGTTTTGCAGTCCACAACTTAACCCATTTCACGACCGTACACGTACACATGATTCGGCACAGCTATGGAAAACGTTAAGCTGAATACCTTCTGTGTTTATTATCCGATTGTTACCAAATTTTCAGAGATCATTTGGCTAGCTATAGTTATCAGCTATAGTTAGCTGAGATCTAGATTTTCACACGGACAGACAGACGGACAGACGGACAGACGGACATGGTTATATCGACTCGGCTGTTGATCCTGTGCCAGAATATATATACTTTATAGGGTCGGAGGTGTCTCCTTCTGCCTGTTACATACATTTTCGGTTTGAACAAAATTATAATACCCTTCTACTCTATGAGTAGCGGGTATAAAAAGAGATTCCAGTCCCACCCTGAGAAAAAAAATGAGATTCCAGTCTTACCCAGAGAAAAAAAAAACCCAGTTCAGTCTCAATTGAGAGCTGAGAGGGGACTGAAAATCCGAACACATTGAGAGCTTACGTAGTCAGAAATTAAGACAGAAGCAACTCAGCCTACTTGAATCGTTTTAATAGAATTGTATCGCTTGGTACCTCCTTGCTACAAATTCTACATATAAAGCCAGCAAGTCTTAAGAGAGAATCTCTGTCTATATTATTTTCCATGGGATTAGCCGCAAATCGCAAGGGAAATTTCTACAGCATTTTGCCTTGCTTCAGTCACTCAAATGTCTGCAACTTTCGTTAGCAGACATCGTGGCTGCCCAAGCCAAGCAGATTGAGAATAAGTATGGTTTGTGCCGGTGGCAAATGTGGCAAGAGAGCAGAATGTGACCGGCCCATGACTATTATTAGTCATGCAGCGGGCTCGGACTGAGACGTCTAAGCTAATGAAGCTGCTGCACCTGCCTGCTAAATTATGCGCCATGACCAGGAGTGCCATGGAGTGAGAGCACCATGCAAGCCATTTACTTGTTACAGATTGCTTATAATTAAATTATAATCAACATCAAGCCAGGCGCATTACGCAGATGCAGACGAAAATGGAGACGTAGAGACCAAGACCAAGACATGCAGCCAGTGAGACCGGTCTGAGGCCGCTGCTGCTGCTGACATGCATCTAACAAGCCTTCAAATATCTAATCAACGTACAAGTCAAAATATCAATACCTCAAGTAATCAAAATCACTTAAGAATTTCAAATCAGTTGGGCTGATGCTGCCTGCCTGCCTGCAGCGTCTCACACAAGCACCGTGTCCAGCTGCTATATGCGACAGTTGCAACTCGAGTCCAGAGTGGGGAGATTGATGAAAAAAAAGCAACAACAACTAAGATTATTCGAATTTAATGGGCGCAACGCGCGTGGAGACTTCACAAGTGAGGCAACGCCAACTACAACAAAAACAACAACTGAGACGTTTCACAGACATGTTAGGAAAAGCTAAAACTGGACCTGCTGCCTGTTGCCTGGTCCTGCCTGTGTCTGGTCTGGCCTGGTCTTTTCCAGTTATACTGTGCTCGCACTGTGACCTGTCATCATGATTGATACGTTTGATGGATTCTTTCGAGCTGACTGCTGTGTGGCGTTCAGTTTTAAAGTTTGCTGATTGATCCCAGCGTGTTGATTACAATCGACGCCGACGTACACGCAGATGCAGGCACAGGTAGTTGGCGCAGGCAGTTGGCGCTGTATGGGGAGTCTTGCAACGCATGCTGCTGGGAGTTCAATCAAAAGTGTCAGCGCTGGCACAACATCTCTTACTGCTAAAGGTGCCGAAACCACTAACTAAATACAGTGGTAACTGAATATTAGAATAGAATATTAGAATATTAGAAATGATAAGAAACGCAAAAAAAATCAAAAGGGAAACAAAGACTTAATCCCTTTTTCATTGATAAGCAATTTTAAAAATTATGGAACTTTGGAAAAGTGGGAAGTATAAAAAAAAAAATTTTAATAAATTATAGAAATTTTTAAATATTTTGAAATTAAGAAAATTGACAGTTAATATTTTTAAAACATTTTTAAAAGCTTTAAATATTCTTAATGAATTTTAAATAACACGCAAATTTAGGAAAAATGTGGAAATTTCACGATGACGTCACGATATGCTGCAAAGGCGCAAAGAGTGTAACTATGGAAAACGTTTAGATGAATATCTTCTGTGTTTATTGTTCGATCGGATTGTAATTTTGAAAATAGATTTATATTGTAATTATCTATGTTTATACCAAAGCAGAAAGCCATAACTTCAATACTTTTCCTAATAATCGTAATTATCGTTTTGCGTGGGCGGTGGGCGCGACATCGAAAATTGAAAATAAACTCGATCTACCTATGGTATACAGGAAATTAGGTGTCTCTACCTTTTGTAATAGCTGAGATCTAGACGTACAGACGGACAGACGGACATGGCTATATCGACTCGGCTGTTGATCCTGAGCCAGAATATATATACTTTATGGGGTCGGAGGTGTCTCCTTCTGCCTGTTACATACATTTTCGGTTTGAACAAAGTTATAATACCCTTCTACTCTATGAGTAGCGGGTATAAAAAAAAAACATTTTTGCACACATTTAATTTTTGATGCGGGCGGGACTCGAACCCGTAAATGCATAATAGTACTGTTCGTTTTGCAGTCCACAACTTAACCCATTTCACCAACGTACACGCACACACGATTCGGCACAATGCTGCAAGCAGGGCTGCCGGCAGCGCTGCTTACAGCTATGGAAAACGTTAAGCTGAATAACTTCTGTGTTTATTATCCGATTGTTACCAAATTTTCAGAGATCATCTGGCTAGCTATAGTTATCATATTAACCGAAAATGAACAATATGGCATCAAAATTGCACTTGTTATCAATGTTTTTTCGATTTGCGGGGGCGGAAGGGGGCGTGTCTAAAATCCAAAATAAACTTGATCAGCGTGCAATAATAACACATATTGTCACCAAATTTGGTAATCCTAGCTCTTATAATAGCTGAGATCTAGATTTTCACACGGACAGACAGACGGACAGACGGACATGGCTATATCGACTCGGCTGTTGATCCTGAGCCAGAATATATATACTTTATGGGGTCGGAGGTGTCTTCTTCTGCCTGTTACATACATTTTCGGTTTGAACAAAGTTATAATACCCTTCTACTCTATGAGTAGCGGGTATAAAAACCCAGTCCAGTCTCAATTGAGAGCTGAGAGCGGACTGAAAATCCGAACACATTGAGAGCTTACGTAGTCAGAAATTAAGACAGAAGCAACTCAGCCTACTTGAATCGTTTTAATAGAATTGTATCGCTTGGTACCTCCTTGCTACAAATTCTACATATAAAGCCAGCAAGTCTTAAGAGAGAATACCTCTCTGTCTATATTATTTTCCATGGGATTAGCCGCAAATCGCAAGGGGAAATTTCTACAGCATTTTGCCTTGCTTCAGTCACTCAAATGTCTGCAACTTTCGTTAGCAGACATCGTGGCTGCCCAAGCCAAGCAGATTGAGAATAAGTATGGTTTGTGCCGGTGGCAAATGTGGCAAGAGAGCAGAATGTGACCGGCCCATGACTATTATTAGTCATGCAGCGGGCTCGGACTGAGACGTCTAAGCTAATGAAGCTGCTGCACCTGCCTGCTAAATTATGCGCCATGACCAGGAGTGCCATGGAGTGAGAGCACCATGCAAGCCATTTACTTGTTACAGATTGCTTATAATTAAATTATAATCAACATCAAGCCAGGCGCATTACGCAGATGCAGACGAAAATGGAGACGTAGAGACCAAGACCAAGACATGCAGCCAGTGAGACCGGTCTGAGGCCGCTGCTGCTGCTGACATGCATCTAACAAGCCTTCAACTATCTAATCAACGTACAAGTCAAAATATCAATACCTCAAGTAATCAAAATCACTTAAGAATTTCAAATCAGTTGGGCTGATGCTGCCTGCCTGCCTGCAGCGTCTCACACAAGCACCGTGTCCAGCTGCTATATGCGACAGTTGCAACTCGAGTCCAGAGTGGGGAGATTGATGAAAAAAAGCAACAACAACTAAGATTATTCGAATTTAATGGGCGCAACGCGCGTGGAGACTTCACAAGTGAGGCAACGCCAACTACAACAAAAACAACAACTGAGACGTTTCACAGACATGTTAGGAAAAGCTAAAAAACTGGACCTGCTGCCTGTTGCCTGGTCCTGCCTGTGTCTGGTCTGGCCTGGTCTTTTCCAGTTATACTGTGCTCGCACTGTGACCTGTCATCATGATTGATACGTTTGATGGATTCATTCGAGCTGACTGCTGTGTGGCGTTCAGTTTTAAAGTTTGCTGATTGATCCCAGCGTGTTGATTACAATCGACGCCGACGTACACGCAGATGCAGGCACAGGTAGTTGGCGCAGACAGTTGGCGCTGTATGGGGGAGTCTTGCAACGCATGCTGCAGGGAATTCAATCAAAAGTGTCAGCGCTGGCACAACATCTCTTACTGCTAAAGGTGCCGAAACCACTAACTAAATACAGTGGTAACTGAATATTAGAATAGAATATTAGAATATTAGAAATGATAAGAAAGGCAAAAAAATCAAAAGGGAAACAAAGACTTAATCCCTTTTTCATTGATAAGCAATTTTAAAAATTATGGAACTTTGGAAAAGTGGGAAGTATAAAAATATTTTAATAAATTATAGAAATTTTTAAATATTTTGAAATTAAGAAAATTGACAGTTAATATTTTTAAAACATTTTTAAAAGCTTTAAATATTCTTAATGAATTTTAAATAATACGCAAATTTAGGAAAAATGTGGAAATTTGACGATGACGTCACGATATGCTGCAAAGGCGCAAAGAGTGTAACTATGGAAAACGTTTAGATGAATATCTTCTGTGTTTATTGTTCGATCGGATTGTAATTTTGAAAATAGATTTATATTGTAATTATCTATGTTTATACCAAAGCAGAAAGCCATAACTTCAATACTTTTCCTAATAATCGTAATTATCGTTTTGCGTGGGCGGTGGGCGCGACATCGAAAATTGAAAATAAACTCGATCTACCTATGGTATACAGGAAATTAGGTGTCTCTACCTTTTGTAATAGCTGAGATCTAGACGTACAGACGGACAGACGGACATGGCTACACGACTCAGCTGTTGATCCTGAGCCAGAATATATATACTTTATGGGGTCGGAGGTGTCTCCTTCTGCCTGTCTGTTTATTGTTCAATCGGATTGTAATTTTGAAAATAGATTTATATTGTAATTATCTATGTTTATACCACAGCAGAAAGCCATAACTTCAATACTTTTTCTAATAATCGTAATTATCGTTTTGCGTGGGCGGTGGGCGCGACATCGAAAATTGAAAATAAACTCGATCTACCTATGGTATACAGGAAATTAGGTGTCTCTACCTTTTGTAATAGCTGAGATCTAGACGTACAGACGGACATGGCTATATCGACTCGGCTGTTGATCCTGAGCCAGAATATATATACTTTATGGGGTCGGAGGTGTCTCCTTCTGCCTGTTACATACATTTTCAGTTTGAACAAAGTTATAATACCCTTCTACTCTATGAGTAGCGGGTATAAAAAAAAAACATTTTTTCACACATTTAATTTTTGATGCGGGCGGGAAGTCGAACCCGTAAATGCATAATAGTACTGTTCGTTTTGCAGTCCACAACTTAACCTATTTCACCACCGTACACGCACACACGATTCGGCACAATGCTGCAAGCAGCGCTGCTGAGCAGCGCTGCTTACAGCTATGGAAAACGTTAAGCTGAATAACTTCTGTGTTTATTATCCGATTGTTACCAAATTTTCAGAGATCATCCGAAAATGAACAATATGGCATCAAAATTGCACTTGTTATCAATGTTTTTTCGATTTGCGGGGGCGGAAGGGGGCGTGGCCAAAATCCAAAATAAACTTGATCAGCATGCAATAATAACACATATTGTCACCAAATTTGGCTGTCCTAGCTCTTATAATAGCTGAGATTTAGATTTTCACACGGACAGACAGACGGACAGACGGACATGGCTATACCGACTCGGCTGTTGATCCTGAGCCAGAATATATATACTTTATGGGGTCGGAGGTGTCTCCTTCTGCCTGTTACATACATTTTCGGTTTGAACAAAGTTATAATACCCTTCTACTCTATGAGTAGCGGGTATAAAACCCAGTCCAGTCTCAATTGAGAGCTGAGAGCGGACTGAAAAATCCGAACACATTGAGAGCTTACGTAGTCAGAAATTAAGACAGAAGCAACTCAGCCTACTTGAATCGTTTTAATAGAATTGTATCGCTTGGTACCTCCTTGCTACAAATTCTACATATAAAGCCAGCAAGTCTTAAGAGAGAATACCTCTCTGTCTATATTATTTTCCATGGGATTAGCCGCAAATCGCAAGGGGAAATTTCTACAGCATTTTGCCTTGCTTCAGTCACTCAAATGTCTGCAACTTTCGTTAGCAGACATCGTGGCTGCCCAAGCCAAGCAGATTGAGAATAAGTATGGTTTATGCCGGTGGCAAATGTGGCAAGAGAGCAGAATGTGACCGGCCCATGACTATTATTAGTCATGCAGCGGGCTCGGACTGAGACGTCTAAGCTAATGAAGCTGCTGCACCTGCCTGCTAATTTATGCGCCATGACCAGGAGTGCCATGGAGTGAGAGCACCATGCAAGCCATTTACTTGTTACAGATTGCTTATAATTAAATTATAATCAACATCAAGCCAGGCGCATTACGCAGATGCAGACGAAAATGGAGACGTAGAGACCAAGACCAAGACATGCAGCCAGTGAGACCGGTCTGAGGCCGCTGCTGCTGCTGACATGCATCTAACAAGCCTTCAACTATCTAATCAACGTACAAGTCAAAATATCAATACCTCAAGTAATCAAAATCACTTAAGAATTTCAAATCAGTTGGGCTGATGCTGCCTGCCTGCCTGCAGCGTCTCACACAAGCACCGTGTCCAGCTGCTATATGCGACAGTTGCAACTCGAGTCCAGAGTCGGGAGATTGATGAAAAAAAAGCAACAACAACTAAGATTATTCGAATTTAATGGGCGCAACGCGCGTGGAGACTTCACAAGTGAGGCAACGCCAACTACAACAAAAACAACAACTGAGACGTTTCACAGACATGTTAGGAAAAGCTAAAACTGGACCTGCTGCCTGTTGCCTGGTCCTGCCTGTGTCTAGTCTGGCCTGGTCTTTTCCAGTTATACTGTGCTCGCACTGTGACCTGTCATCATGATTGATACGTTTGATGGATTCATTCGAGCTGACTGCTGTGTGGCGTTCAGTTTTAAAGTTTGCTGATTGATCCCAGCGTGTTGATTACAATCGACGCCGACGTACACGCAGATGCAGGCACAGGTAGTTGGCGCAGGCAGTTGGCGCTGTATGGGGAGTCTTGCAACGCATGCTGCTGGGAATTCAATCAAAAGTGTCAGCGCTGGCACAACATCTCTTAATGCTAAAGGTGCCGAAACCACTAACTAAATACAGTGGTAACTGAATATTAGAATAGAATATTAGAATATTAGAAATGATAAGAAAGGCAAAAAAAATCAAAAGGGAAACAAAGCCTTAATCCCTTTTTCATTGATAAGCAATTTTAAAAATTATGGAACTTTGGAAAAGTTTGAAGTATAAAAAAACAAGTAAGAAAGCTACAGTCGAGTGTGCTCGACTGTAATATACCCGCTACCCAGCTGCTTGTACATAATTTATTTGCGGAACAAAAAAACGGTTACAATCATATTTTGACCGTAAAAGGCTATGGACTTATAATATTTATGCAAAGTCAAAATATAAAGTAAAAAAAAAACATTTTTGCACACATTTAATTTTTGATGCGGGCGGGACTCGAACCCGTTAATGCATAATAGTACTGTTCGTTTTGCAGTCCACAACTTAACCCATTTCACCACCGTACACGCACACATGATTCGGCACAATGCTGCAAGCAGCGCTGCCGGCAGCGCTACTTACAGCTATGGAAAACGTTAAGCTGAATAACTTCTGTGTTTATTATCCGATTCTTACCAAATTTTCAAAGGTCATCTAGCTAGCTATATTTATCATGCAAACCGAAAATGAACAATATGGCATCAAAATTGCACTTGTTATCAATGTTTTTCGATTTGCGGGGGCGGAAGGGGCGTGGCCAAAATCAAAATAAACTTGATCAGCGTGCAATAATAACACATATTGTCACCAAATTTGGCTGTCCTAGCTCTTATAATAGCTGAGATCTAGATTTTCACACGGACAGACAGACGGACAGACGGACATGGCTATATCGACTCGGCTGTTGATCCTGAGCCAGAATATATATACTTTATGGGGTCGGAGGTGTCTCCTTCTGCCTGTTACATACATTTTCGGTTTGAACAAAGTTATAATACCCTTCTACTCTATGAGTAGCGGGTATAAAAAACCCAGTCCAGTCTCAATTGAGAGCTGAGAGCGGACTGAAAATCCGAACACATTGAGAGCTTACGTAGTCAGAAATTAAGCCAGAAGCAACTCAGCCTACTTGAATCGTTTTAATAGAATTGTATCGCTTGGTACCTCCTTGCTACAAATTCTACATATAAAGCCAGCAAGTCTTAAGAGAGAATACCTCTCTGTCTATATTATTTTCCATGGGATTAGCCGCAAATCGCAAGGGGAAATTTCTACAGCATTTTGCCTTGCTTCAGTCACTCAAATGTCTGCAACTTTCGTTAGCAGACATCGTGGCCGCCCCCCAAGCAGATTGAGAATAAGTATGGTTTGTGCCGGTGGCAAATGTGGCAAGAGAGCAGAATGTGACCGGCCCATGACTATTATTAGTCATGCAGCGGGCTCGGACTGAGACGTCTAAGCTAATGAAGCTGCTGCACCTGCCTGCTAAATTATGCGCCATGACCAGGAGTGCCATGGAGTGAGAGCACCATGCAAGCCATTTACTTGTTACAGATTGCTTATAATTAAATTATAATCAACATCAAGCCAGGCGCATTACGCAGATGCAGACGAAAATGGAGACGTAGAGACCAAGACCAAGACATGCAGCCAGTGAGACCGGTCTGAGGCCGCTGCTGCTGCTGACATGCATCTAACAAGCCTTCAACTATCTAATCAACATACAAGTCAAAATATCAATACCTCAAGTAATCAAAATCACTTAAGAATTTCAAATCAGTTGGGCTGATGCTGCCTGCCTGCCTGCAGCGTCTCACACAAGCACCGTGTCCAGCGACCGTGTATGCGACAGTTGCAACTCGAGTCCAGAGTGGGGAGATTGATGAAAAAAAAGCAACAACAACTAAGATTATTCGAATTTAATGGGCGCAACGCGCGTGGAGACTTCACAAGTGAGGCAACGCCAACTACAACAAAAACAACAACTGAGACGTTTCACAGACATGTTAGGAAAAGCTAAAACTGGACCTGCTGCCTGTTGCCTGGTCCTGCCTGTGTCTGGTCTGGCCTGGTCTTTTCCAGTTATACTGTGCTCGCACTGTGACCTGTCATCATGATTGATACGTTTGATGGATTCATTCGAGCTGACTGCTGTGTGGCGTTCAGTTTTAAAGTTTGCTGATTGATCCCAGCGTGTTGATTACACTCGACGCCGACGTACACGCAGATGCAGGCACAGGTAGTTGGCGCAGGCAGTTGGCGCTGTATGGGGAGTCTTGCAACGCATGCTGCTGGGAATTCAATCAAAAGTGTCAGCGCTGGCACAACATCTCTTACTGCTAAAGGTGCCGAAACCACTAACTAAATACAGTGGTAACTGAATATTAGAATAGAATATTAGAATATTAGAAATGATAAGAAAGGCAAAAAAAATCAAAAGGGAAACAAAGCCTTAATCCCATTTTCATTGATAAGCAATTTTAAAAATTATGGAACTTTGGAAAAGTGGGAAGTATAAAAAAACAAGTAAGAAAGCTACAGTCGAGTGTGCTCGACTGTAATATACCCGCTACCCAGCTGCTTGTACATAATTTATTTGCGGAACAAAAAAACGGCTACAATCATATTTTGACCGTAAAAGGCTATGGACTTATAATATTTATGCAAAGTCAAAATATAAATTAAAAAAAAACATTTTTGCACACATTTAATTTTTGATCCGGGCGGGACTCGAACCCGTAAATGCATAATAGTACTGTTCGTTTTGCAGTCCACAACTTAACCCAATTCACCACCGTACACGCACACATGATTCGGCACAATGCTGCAAGCAGCGCTGCCGGCAGCGCTGCTTACAGCTATGGAAAACGTTAAGCTGAATAACTTCTGTGTTTATTATCCGATTGTTACCAAATTTTCAGAGATCATTTCGCTAGCTATAGTTATCATGTAAACCAAAAATGAACAATATGGCATGAAAATTGCACTTGTTATCAATGTTTTTCGATTTGCGGGGGCGGAAGGGGGCGTGGCCAAAATTCAAAATAAACTTGACCAGCGTGCAATAATAACACATACTGTCACCAAATTTGGTAGTCCTAGCTCTTATAATAGCTGAGATCTAGATTTTCACACGGACAGACAGACGGACAGACGGACATGGCTATATCGACTCGGCTGTTGATCCTGAGCCAGAATATATATACTTTATGGGGTCGGAGGTGTCTCCTTCTGCCTGTTACATACATTTTCGGTTTGAACAAAGTTATAATACCCTTCTACTCTATGAGTAGCGGGTATAAAAAAAAAAAAACATTTTTGCACACATTTAATTTTTGATGCGGGCGGGACTCGAACCCGTAAATGCATAATAGTACTGTTCGTTTTGCAGTCCACAACTTAACCCATTTCACCACCGTACACGCACACATGATTCGGCACAATGCTGCAAGCAGCGCTGCCGGCAGCGCTGCTTACAGCTATGGAAAACGTTAAGCTGAATAACTTCTGTGTTTATTATCCGATTGTTACCAAATTTTCAGAGATCATTTGGCTAGATATAGTTATCATGTAAACCAAAAATGAACAATATGGCATCAAAATTCCACTTGTTATCAATGTTTTTTTGATGTACTGGGGAGTAAGGGGGCGTGGCCAAAATCCAAAATAAACTTTATCAGCGTGCAATAATAACACATTTTGTCACCAAATTTAGTAGTCCTAGCTCTTGTAATGGCTGAGATCTAGATTTTGACACGGACAGACAGACGGACAGACGGACATGGCTGTATCGACTCGGCTGATTATCCTGAGCCAGAATATATAAACTTTACGGGATCGGAGGTGTCTCCTTATGCCTGTTACATACGTTTTCGGTTTAAACAAAAGTAATAATACCCTTCTACTCTATGAGTAGCGGGTATAAAAATATAAGAAAAAGCTGCACTCTAACAATCGCACACAGCTGATTTAAGAGACCGTCACTTCTCCACTTTTTAACTAAGTTCATTGTGAGCAATTAAAAAAGTTTTAAGTTAAATACACGACCACCAATTAATGCATATTCAAAATTTTAAGTAAAAGTTCTTACAAAAAAAAAAAAAGAAAAAGCTTAAGCGGCATGAACTGGGAATCGAACCACGGGCCTGTCGGTTCAGGAGTTCATTGCTTTTCCACTAAGCTACTGACGCTGTTATCCAACAACTGCAAAAATTTGCATTGTAAGGCATTCTTATTATTTCCTGTACAAATAAAGAATTTGCGCGGCCGGCAGCGCTGCTTACAGCTATCGAAAACGTTAGGCTGAATAACTTCTGTGTTTATTATCCGATTGTTACCAAATTTTCAGAGATCATCTGGCTAGCTATAGTTATCATGTAAACCGAAAATGAACAATATGGCATCAAAATTGCACTTGTTATCAATGTTTTTTTTAATTACGGGGGCGGAAGGGGGCGTGGCCAAAATCCAAAATAAACTTGATCAGCGTGCAATAATAACACATATTGTCACCAAATTTGGTTGTCCTAGCTCTTATAATAGCTGAGATCTAGATTTTCACACGGACAGACAGACGGACAGACGGACATGGCTATATCGACTCGGCTGTTGATCCTGAGCCAGAATATATATACTTTATGGGGTCGGAGGTGTCTCCTTCTGCCTGTTACATACATTTTCGGTTTGAACAAAGTTATAATACCCTTCTACTCTATGAGTAGCGGGTATAAAAAGAGATTCCAGTCCCACCCTGAGAAAAAAAATGAGATTCCAGTTTCACCCAGAGAAAAAAAAACGCAGTCCAGTCTCAATTGAGAGCTGAGAGGGGACTTAAAATCCGAACACATTGAGAGCCTACGTTGTCAGAAATTAAGACAGAAGCAACTCAGCCTACTTGAATCGTTTTAATAGAATTGTATCGCTTGGTACCTCCTTGCTACAAATTCTACATATAAAGCCAGCAAGTCTTAAGAGAGAATACCTCTCTGTCTATATTATTTTCCATGGGATTAGCCGCAAACCGCAAGGGGAAATTTCTACAGCATTTTGCCTTGCTTCAGTCACTCAACTGTCTGCAACTTTCGTTAGCAGACATCGTGGCTGCCCAAGCCAAGCAGATTGAGAATGAGTATGGTTTGTGCCGGTGGCAAATGTGGCAAGAGAGCAGAATGTGACCGGCCCATGACTATTATTAGCCATGCAGCGGCCTCGGACTGCTGCTGCCAGCAGCGCTGCTTACAGCTATGGAAAACGTTAAGCTGAATAACTTCTGTGTTTATTATCCGATTGTTACCAAATTTTCAGAGATCATCTAGCTAGCTATATTTATCATGTAAACCGAAAATGAACAATATGGCATCAAAATTGCACTTGTTATCAATGTTTTTTCGATTTGCGGGGGCGGAAGGGGGCGTGGCCAAAATCCAAAATAAACTTGATCAGCGTGCAATAATAACACATATTGTCACCAAATTTGGTTGTCCTAGCTCTTATAATAGCTGAGATCTAGATTTTCACACGGACAGACAGACGGACATGGTTATATCGACTCGGCTGTTGATCCTGAGCCAGAATATATATACTTTATGGGGTCGGAGGTGTCTCCTTCTGCCTGTTACATACATTTTCGGTTTGAACAAAGTTATAATACCCTTCTACTCTATGAGTAGCGGGTATAAAAAGAGATTCCAGTCCCACCCTGAGAAAAAAAAATGAGATTCCAGTTTCACCCAGAGAAAAAAAAAGCCCAGTCCAGTCTCAATTGAGAGCTGAGAGGGGACTGAAAATCCGAACACATTGAGAGCTTACGTAGTCAGAAATTAGGACAGAAGCAACTCAGCCTACTTGAATCGTTTTAATAGAATTGTATCGCTTGGTACCTCCTTGCTACAAATTCTACATATAAAGCCAGCAAGTCTTAAGAGAGAATACCTCTCTGCCTATATTATTTTCCATGGGATTAGCCGCAAATCGCAAGGGGAAATTTCTACAGCATTTTGCCTTGCTTCAGTCACTCAAATGTCTGCAACTTTCGTTAGCAGACATCGTAGCTGCCCAAGCCAAGCAGATTGAGAATAAGTATGGTTTGTGCCGGTGGCAAATGTGGCAAGAGAGCAGAATGTGACCGGCCCATGACTATTATTAGTCATGCAGCGGGTTCGGACTGCTGCTGCCGGCAGCGCTGCTTACAGCTATGGAAAACGTTAAGCTGAATAACTTCTGTGTTTATTATCCGATTCTTACCAAATTTTCAGAGATCATCTGGCTAGCTATAGTTATCGTGTAAACCGAAAATGAACAATATGGCATCAAAATTGCACTTGCTATCAATGTTTTTTTCGATTTGCGGGGGCGGAAGGGGGCGTGGCCAAAATCCAAAATAAACTTGATCAGCGTGCAATAATAACACATATTGTCACCAAATTTGGTTGTCCTAGCTCTTATAATAGCTGAGATCTAGATTTTCACACGGACAGACAGACGGACATGGTTATATCGACTCGGCTGTTGATCCTGAGCCAGAATATATATACTTTATGGAGTCGGAGGTGTCTCCTTCTGCCTGTTACATACATTTTCGGTTTGAACAAAGTTATAATACCCTTCTACTCTATGAGTAGCGGGTATAAAAAGAGATTTCAGTCCCACCCTGAGAAAAAAAAGAGATTTCAGTCTCACCCAGAGAAAAAAAACCCAGTCCAGTCTCAATTGAGAGCTGAGAGCGGACTGAAAATCCGAACACATTGAGAGCTTACGTAGTCAGAAATTAAGACAGAAGCAACTCAGCCTACTTGAATCGTTTTAATAGAATTGTATCGCTTGGTACCTCCTTGCTACAAATTCTACATATAAAGCCAGCAAGTCTTAAGAGAGAATACCTCTCTGTCTATATTATTTTCCATGGGATTAGCCGCAAATCGCAAGGGGAAATTTCTACAGCATTTTGCCTTGCTTCAGTCACTCAAATGTCTGCAACTTTCGTTAGCAGACATCGTGGCTGCCCAAGCCAAGCAGATTGAGAATAAGTATGGTTTGTGCCGGTGGCAAATGTGGCAAGAGAGCAGAATGTGACCGGCCCATGACTATTATTAGTCATGCAGCGGGCTCGGACTGAGACGTCTAAGCTAATGAAGCTGCTGCACCTGCCTGCTAAATTATGCGCCATGACCAGGAGTGCCATGGAGTGAGAGCACCATGCAAGCCATTTACTTGTTACAGATTGCTTATAATTAAATTATAATCAACATCAAGCCAGGCGCATTACGCAGATGCAGACGAAAATGGAGACGTAGAGACCAAGACCAAGACATGCAGCCAGTGAGACCGGTCTAAGGCCGCTGCTGCTGCTGACATGCATCTAACAAGCCTTCAACTATCTAATCAACGTACAAGTCAAAATATCAATACCTCAAGTAATCAAAATCACTTAAGAATTTCAAATCAGTTGGGCTGATGCTGCCTGCCTGCCTGCAGCGTCTCACACAAGTACCGTGTCCAGCTGCTATATGCGACAGTTGCAACTCGAGTCCAGAGTGGGGAGATTGATGAAATAAAAAGCAACAACAACTAAGATTATTCGAATTTAATGAGCGCAACGCGCGTGGAGACTTCACAAGTGAGGCAACGCCAACTACAACAAAAACAACAACTGAGACGTTTCACAGACATGTTAGGAAACGCTAAAACTGGACCTGCTGCCTGTTGCCTGGTCCTGCCTGTCTCTGGTCTGGCCTGGTCTTTTCCAGTTATACTGTGCTCGCACTGCGACCTGTCATCATGATTGATACGTTTGATGAGAACGTTACGTTAAGAGAGAATACCTCTCTGTCTATATTATTTTCCATGGGATTAGCCGCAAATCGCAAGGGGAAATTTCTACAGCATTTTGCCTTGCTTCAGTCACTCAAATGTCTGCAACTTTCGTTAGCAGACATCGTGGCTGCCCAAGCCAAGCAGATTGAGAATAAGTATGGTTTGTGCCGGTGGCAAATGTGGCAAGAGAGCAGAATGTGACCGGCCCATGACTATTATTAGTCATGCAGCGGGCTCGGACTGAGACGTCTAAGCTAATGAAGCTGCTGCACCTGCCTGCTAAATTATGCGCCATGACCAGGAGTGCCATGGAGTGAGAGCACCATGCAAGCCATTTACTTGTTACAGATTGCTTATAATTAAATTATAATCAACATCAAGCCAGGCGCATTACGCAGATGCAGACGAAAATGGAGACGTAGAGACCAAGACCAAGACATGCAGCCAGTGAGACCGGTCTAAGGCCGCTGCTGCTGCTGACATGCATCTAACAAGCCTTCAACTATCTAATCAACGTACAAGTCAAAATATCAATACCTCAAGTAATCAAAATCACTTAAGAATTTCAAATCAGTTGGGCTGATGCTGCCTGCCTGCCTGCAGCGTCTCACACAAGTACCGTGTCCAGCTGCTATATGCGACAGTTGCAACTCGAGTCCAGAGTGGGGAGATTGATGAAATAAAAAGCAACAACAACTAAGATTATTCGAATTTAATGAGCGCAACGCGCGTGGAGACTTCACAAGTGAGGCAACGCCAACTACAACAAAAACAACAACTGAGACGTTTCACAGACATGTTAGGAAACGCTAAAACTGGACCTGCTGCCTGTTGCCTGGTCCTGCCTGTCTCTGGTCTGGCCTGGTCTTTTCCAGTTATACTGTGCTCGCACTGCGACCTGTCATCATGATTGATACGTTTGATGGATTCATTCGAGCTGACTGCTGTGTGGCGTTCAGTTTTAAAGTTTGCTGATTGATCCCAGCGTGTTGATTACAATCGACGCCGACGTACACGCAGATGCAGGCACAGGTAGATGGCGCAGGCAGTTGGTGCTGTATGGGGAGTTTTGCAACGCATGCTGCTGGGAGAGAGCAGGCTCTGGCAAGAGAGCAGAATGTGACCGGCCCATGACTATTATTAGTCATGCAGCGGGCTCGGACTGCTGCTGCCGGCAGCGCTGCTTACAGCTATGGAAAACGTTAAGCTGAATAACTTCTGTGTTTATTATCCGATTCTTACCAAATTTTCAGAGATCATCTGGCTAGCTATAGTTATCGTGTAAACCGAAAATGAACAATATGGCATCAAAATTGCACTTGTTATCAATGTTTTTCTTTTTGATTTGCGGGGGCGGAAGGGGGCGTGGCCAAAATCCAAAATAAACTTGATCAGCGTGCAATAATAACACATATTGTCACCAAATTTGGTTGTCCTAGCTCTTATAATAGCTGAGATCTAGATTTTCACACGGACAGACAGACGGACAGACGGACATGGTTATATCGACTCGGCTGTTGATCCTGAGCCAGAATATATATACTTTATGGGGTCAGAGGTGTCTCCTTCTGCCTGTTACATACATTTTCGGTTTGAACAAAGTTATAATACCCTTCTACTCTATGAGTAGCGGGTATAAAAAAGAGATTCCAGTCCCACCCTGAGAAAAAAAAGAGATTCCAGTCTCACCCAGAGAAAAAAAACCCAGTCCAGTCTCAATTGAGAGCTGAGAGCGGACTGAAAATCCGAACACATTGAGAGCTTACGTAGTCAGAAATTAAGACAGAAGCAACTCAGCCTACTTGAATCGTTTTAATAGAATTGTATCGCTTGGTACCTCCTTGCTACAAATTCTACATATAAAGCCAGCAAGTCTTAAGAGAGAATACCTCTCTGTCTATATTATTTTCCATGGGATTAGCCGCAAATCGCAAGGGGAAATTTCTACAGCATTTGCCTTGCTTCAGTCACTCAAATGTCTGCAACTTTCGTTAGCAGACATCGTGGCTGCCCAAGCCAAGCAGATTGAGAATAAGTATGGTTTGTGCCGGTGGCAAATGTGGCAAGAGAGCAGAATGTGACCGGCCCATGACTATTATTATATTATATCAATGTTTTTTTCGATGACATGGTTATATCGACTCGGCTGTTGATCCTGAGCCAGAATATATATACTTTATGGAGTCGGAGGTGTCTCCTTCTGCCTGTTACATACATTTTCGGTTTGAACAAAGTTATAATACCCTTCTACTCTATGAGTAGCGGGTATAAAAAGAGATTTCAGTCCCACCCTGAGAAAAAAAGAGATTTCAGT